>RJWJ010004468.1:0-75888 GCA_004363605.1 Indri indri
AGGACGCCTCTCCCTGAAGGATTTCACCTGTCAGCCCTGCCGCGCGCCCACCAATAGCACCACTTTAGGTGACGCTAAGAGAGTCATCTGTTTGCTTCAGCGAGAGAAACGACAGCCTAGAAGCACTAAGCACATTCCCACAGTGGGCTGTGATGCTCGGAGAAGGCTGGCAACACATTTGCATTTTAATTAAGATTAATGAATCACGCATGATTCATCCGGCGTCCCTCATGGCTGGCGGGGGAGTGAGGAGAAGGCCACCACACGGATGAGGGTCCATCTGCAGTGACAACAATCAGATGCCAGCATCTGGGCCCTGCCTGACACCGGTGAGGACACCTGGGTAGCGGGCAGCGGTCTGTCCTCTCAGAGCCGTCCCTCCTTCAGCTTTGTGACCCAGGGGAGGTTCTGCCTCTCCAAGAAAGGGCGTAATGGCCGCAATGACACATTACCATGTGGGTGTCAATAAACGAGACAACAACAGCAACAAAACAATTCTGGTTAAGTAAGTTCTAGAAATGCCAGGTTGAGCAAAGGTAAACATTGCGTGTGTGTTTCGCTGCAGGACTTCTCAGAGCCTTGACTGCGCTCATGCACACTGTGGGCTCCCAAATTCATTTAAGCCCAGAGCTTTCCTTCCAGAAATCACCCTGGGGATTAGTATGGTATCCCCAAAACCAGGGAATCGGCAACCCGGGCAAACATTCCTGTGTGGAGTGATCTGAGCAGGTGAGGGTGGGTCCAGCCATCCTTGGCACCACACGCGCGCACAGAGATGGGCTCAGAACACGTCCGCAGTTACAGGGTGCCAGCCTGTGTCTTTGCTGCCCATGTCTCCGGCTGGCTGTGCGTGTCCAGCACCCTGCGCCCAGCTCGTTCGCTGTTGGACCCCTGGCACTTGAGGCAGTGCCGGAGCACAGCGGTGTCCCCGATACCGCCACAGGACACAAGAGGGAATGCAAGTTCAACTACAGAGGCTGCGACCTGCCCGCCCCGGCGGCAGGGGGCGGGGGGCAGGGTGTATTAATAACCCTTCCGAACCAATTAAGACGTCAACATATATCAAACAGAGCTGCTTAGGAGGGGGAACGTGAAGTTCGCTGCACTTGGAAACATCATAAATAAAACACGAAGGCCCATTATAATCTCCTTAATGATTCCGGGCTAAGAAGGTAGCGGCTTCCATGAATCAGAAGACAGGGAATGCTCCGCGTGCAGGGCGGGGGAGGGGGTTTGCTTTGCCTGGTTCTCGAGGTTGTTTGTTCCTCCCGCACGTGGACATCACATGCCCGTCACAAGGAGGTGGGCCTCAGGCTGGAGCTCGGGGTCTCAGGGTTTGTGGAGCCCCTGCCCCACCTGTCCCGGCCCCCAGGCAGTGAGGTCAGCGGGACCCCCCAGGGACCACCGTAGGGCCGGCAGCTCCAGGCTGCGCTCCCTGACCTGGTCCAGACCTCAAGGGACGAAGAAGACCCAGGCCAACCGGGTAGGTGGGGAGGGACTGGGGGCCATTCCAGCAGGAGAAGAACGGCCTGGGAAACGGGGTGAGGGTGCGAGGACCTGGCAGCAGAGAGCCCCGGAGAGACGTGCAGTGCAGCGTCCTGGGCGCATGCGCGGCTGCCCTGGGCTAGGTGGGTGTCTGCGTCGCCTCCACCACACACCTCGTCCAAGGTCAGCCTGGGGTTCGGCTCCTACCTTTGGGAAGGCGACAATATCTCTGCTGAAGTTAATTCTCTGAAAGGCAGAGCCAGGCAAAGCCGAAAGGCAGGGAGCCCTGAACCAAGGGCAGAGTGGCCCAGCGCTGGGCCGTGTGACAGCTAGCTGCCCTCCTGGCCAGCGGTCCAGGGCTGGCGCCATGAAAGGTGTCAGGCTGCCTGGACTCAGCCTTTAGCCGTGACACATGTTGGGTGAGGACCCCGCCTGGAGCTGGGTTCCCGTTTTGGGGGCCCTTCCCTGGAGCTGCTGGCCCTGCGCACCCCCCTAGCCAGTGCGCTCTGGGCTTCCTTCCCGTCTGCTGGCAGCCGCCGTCCAGCATGTACCTTCCAGCCCAGGGCGGCCAAGCTGGACCAGCCCAGTCCCTCGGCCCCGGGCTCCAGCCAAGCCCTCCCGGCACTGAAATTCCAGCCACTCTGAGCCACGGGAGGCCCACGTGGTGGCTGTGGGGAAAGCGGCCTTGACTTTCAGAGGCGTTGTCATCCGTGACTTTCAGAGGTGTCGTCGTCTGAGCCAGTGGCTGTCACAGGAAGCCCAAGAGCAGCCCCTGGAGCTTCGACCAGGGTGGCCCCTGAGGCCCTGGGCCCTGGGCCCGGTGGAGCACCCACTCAGTCTCTGGTGGGGATGCAGAGGTGCACAAGCGCCGGTTGCCGCTCTCTCCCAGCCGGCACACGTGTCTCCTGCGACTGGAGCCTCCGCAGAGGAAACACAGGATGGAAAACACATTGTTGCTTGTCTGTTTTATCTGCCGGCCCGCGCTGGGCTCTGTCTGCACTCTGTGCGCCAGGACGCCTGCACCGCCCCGGCCGGCCGCGCGCATTTGCAGACGGAGGAGAGCTTAGGACCCCAGCACCGAGTCACCAGAATGAAATCTGACCCTCCCATCCCGAGTTGGGGTTCTGAGGGTGAAAGGTCACGCACCCTGCCACCCCCTTCCCCGCACCCGTGTGTTCCTTTCTCTCTTTCCTCTGGTCTCCGTCTCTCCTGTCGGGCCCCCACAGACCCGCCGGCCCTTGGCTCCAGCTCTATCTAAGAGCAGCCTCTAAAAGGCACCGGGGGGGTGGGGGCGGTGCTCTGAGAGCTGGGCGAGTCTCAGCGAGTGGTGGGCTTGATGGTCGCTCCCTGGGGTCGTTTCACTGGGGGACACCCAAGTGCCAGCATCTCTCGGGGTTGTCGCCTGGGTCCATCATGTTTCCCAGAAAGGATCCTCCAGCCGCCTGCCGGGGCGTAAACCCGGCTCCCACCACTCAGGACCCCAGCGGGCCACCAGGCCATGCAGAGTGTCCTCCTCTAGCTCCTGGTGGGAGCCCGTCCCCTGCTGCTCTGCTCGAGCTCTGAGTGTCAGCACTGACTGTCCCCTCTGCTGGGCGGGCACGGGGACGTTGTCCAGGTGCGGGGGGTGGAGGAGAGGGCCCCGTTGCCCTGTCCGCCCGAGCACCTGAGCAGCATGTGGGTGGTATGCAGCCCCACCCTGCTCCAGGAGAGGACCCTGGCCCTCCCACCTGACACCAGCCGTCTGACCCAAAGTCTGAGCATGGGGCCTGTGCCATCCCTGCTTTGTCCCTGGGCCTGGACCTCATGACTTTCACAATAGCAAGATGACGGGTGACGGGGGTGCCGAATTGGAGCTTGGCCCCATCCGAGCTGGGCCCAGAGTGCTGTGCCTAGCAGGGACCCCCCCAGGGACACGGTTGGAGCACCCACGGCCTCCTGCTGGGTACCCCACTGCCCCGGGGGGCTGGCAGCCCATCCCACACGGGTGACCAGTGAGGTGTCCAGCAACACCTGGCCTCAGTTTCTATGTGTGTAAAAAGGGGCTGTGGGACGAGCCCGTGGTGGGAGTGGGCCCCTGTGCCCTTTGCTCTGTGACCCCCGGTGCTGGGAAAACAGTGGGTGGGGGAGGTGCGCCGGGTGCCCCAGGTCAGGCCCGCCACCGGGCAGCTGCGCGAGCGTGGACAGGAGACGGGAGACTGGGCCGTGACCCACCAGGCCTCGGTGCCCCCGCCCGCAGCTGGGGGATGATGATCAGTGGGGCAGAGTCTGGGGTGTGCGGGACAGAGGCCAGCCCACAAGCTGCCAGGGTCTTACTTAGGTCACAGCTGCTAGAGGACAGAGCCACGGTGGCCGTAGGGCCTGCCACAAACCGAGCCAGGAGCCGAGGGTTCCAAGAGCTCCCACAGCAGAGTGCACAGCGCTCATGGGTCAGCCCATCCTGCCAGCCTCGGGACCAGAGGGGACGGCACCTCCAGACCCAGCCTCAGCCCCAGGCAGGGGTCCTGCCGTCTCCTCAGTGAAACCAGCAGATGCGTCAAGGACCGGGCGTAGGGGGCAGAGCCTGCACACCTGAGTCACCCGCACACCTGGCCGGCTGCAGTTGACGAGCATTCAAGCACATGTCGAGAACCTTCTACGTGCAGTCCCGCAGGTAAAGTACCCTGTCTCGATGGGGGCAAATGGACGCTAAACAAATAGGTGGTAAAGTTGAGCTTGCCGGCCAAGAACAGCGCTACAGACAAGAATGAGGAGGGAGGAGACGCTGGGAGTGCCAGGGGTGCCATTTAAACGGGGTGGTCCTGGGGAGGAGGGCCCCTCTGGCAGGTGCGTTTGAGCAAAGTCCTGAAGGAGCGCAGGAAAGCAGTTGAATGGGTTTAGGGGGATGCACCTCCAATGTAGAGGATTGGTGTGGAGCTGGTCCCGGCATGTGCAAAGGCCCTGAGGTCGAGGTCAGCCTGGTGGGTTGGAGCAGCAGGGAGGCTGGTGTGGCTGGAATGGGGTGACAGTGGGCGGTGGGGATGGAGAGGTGACATGCCCACCTCACTGAGGACCTCGCAGGTGTTAGTCTGAGCAAGCCCCAGGCTGACCCTGGAAGCTGAGCCCAACCTCTCTCCGCTGCTCACCGAAGCTACCCAGGGACCGCACAGCTCTCTATCTGCGAAATCCCGTTAGGGAGGAAGTGCCTGGTGCCATGGCCTGCCCCACTGATTGTCATCCCCGAGCTGCAGGTGAGGGCACCGAGGCCTGGTGGGTCACGGCCCCATCTCCTGTCTCCTGCCCACACTCGCGCAACTGCCCGGTGCCGGGCCGGACCTGGGGTGCCCAGCGTACCTCCCCGACCCACTGTTTTCTTAGCACCAGGGGTCACAGGGCAAAGGGCACAGGGCCTCACTCCCACCACGGGCAGTGACATCCTCAGGGACTGATGTGGGTATTTCCTGGGAAGGCTGCAATGAGAGAAGCAGGAGGGAGCCGTCTACACTTGCTTGGGTGGGGGCTAAAGCCGTCTACACCTGTGGGTCTAGACAGGAGACTCCAGTGTCGGTGGGCCACGGAGCTACCTGGGAGAGGGTCCTGCCCTGCAGCCTCTGAGGAGGTGCCCATTTTGGGGGGTGGGGGAGGGGAGGAGGGGGAGGGACTGTGCACACAGGCATGTCCTTCTTTGGGCCCACAGGGCCATTCCAGTCTCGGGTGCCCCTCACCCCCGCCTCCCCCAGCACCTGCGACTTGCGGAGGACAGATGTCCAGGACAGGGTGGGTGTGGGGGCTCTCACCTTCCGGGCCTCCAGGGTCCAGGAGGGCTAGGCCTGGAGCACCACGTGGAGCTGCGTGGAGCCCCTCACCCGCCCACGCCCTGGGAGGGGCCGTGAGCATGTCTGGGGGGGAGTAGACCACAGCCCTGGCTGCAGAGGGTCAGGGCTGGAGCCAGAGGTCGTCCGGACACACCGTGGTGCTCGCAGCTGGACGGCCTGCTTGGGAAGCTGGACAGAGGGTGGTGTTCAGGGGGGGAGGGTGTCCAGCTCTAGGCAACGAGGAATGATGAGGTTTAGAAGTAGGGTGCCCCGGAGAGGCTAGTTGAGGAGTTGCTGTGCAGGGGCGTTGGACTGGAAGCGATGAGGCCAGGGTAGAGCACGTACCTTTCCTAAACACAACAGAACTCAAACTGGTTTTTGCAGGAAGAGGCCATGTATTGGCTCACGTCATTGGAAGTGCAGGGGTTGCTTCAGGCATGGCTGGATCCAGGAGATCAATGCTTCCCTTGGGACTGGGCTCTGCTCTCCTCCGTGGGGACACACCTTTCAGAAGGCATCATCCCACAGTGGCCCCCAGACCATCTGGCCTGACCACCTCCAGGTTTAAGTCCAGAACTGTGTCTCTTTTCGGCAGTAGCCAGACAGGTGCAGGCCTCCTTCTGGACCAACATGGAACCCTGTTGTCAACCCCTGGACCTGTCGCTGTGTCCTCTAGGATGCAACTAGGGTTCAGATCCTGAGTCAGTCCCTTGGTGGGCTGGCTCTGAGTGGCCGGCCTGGGTCGCATCTCCACTGGGGTGTCGCCCGGGCAGAGCGGGGTGAGAGAGCAATGTCTGCCGAGGGGGGCAGGAGCAGGGGCGGCTGCCTTGCGGGGGCGGCATCCAGCTTCACCACAAGCAGGTAATGGTGACAGCCCAGGGGCTGAGAGGGGGCAGGGAAGGCTGCAAGGACGAGGACTCTCAAAGGACCCGGCGACCCAGAGCTGAGTGGCAGCAGCCGCGTCGCCATGGGAACGGACAACAGCATCTCAGCTCTCAGCCCCAGCACCCCGCTGCTCCCCGCCTCCTGGTGCTCACTGGGGGAGGCTCTGCCGAGGCCTCTACCTCCAGCCCTCGTGGGCTAGTGGCTCAGTTTCCCCAGGTAGACCGAGGCCCCCAATCCTGCTGGGTCCTCTTTGGAAACTGAGTTAAGGCCGGCTGGGTGGGGTCTGGAGTCCCCATCACCTGCTCTGTCCAGCAGAGGCCATCGAGGAAGCAGCGGCTGTGCGCTGGGCGGTGGCAGCCGCTGCCCGAGAGGGTGCGCGTCTGTCCTGGCCCCACGCAGCCAGCCCAGGCCTGGTCTGGTTTGTCCTGTGTCCCCCGTGGGAACCGTGCCCAGCACAAAACACAGGGTGAGCGTTTGGGACCCAATTTCAGACCCCAGGGTCCTGGGGCGTAGCTTTTTCTCCCTCGTCCCCCTCTTTAAAGCCCCTTCCACACCAGAGAAGACTAGTTCTGAATTTTCTGGAAGCCTCAGGGTGACCAGGCCAGGGTCGAGTGTGGGGAGGAGGCCGGGGAGAGGAGTTGCGGGGTCTCGGCGGTCTCCCTGAGCAGCGGTAGGAACGTTCTGGAGACTTGCTCCGGCGGCTGAGGCCATGGAGGCGGGTGGGGGCATAGGGCCCAGCTGGGAGCCCCCAGCCCCTCCAGGCTGTAGCTGTGGCCTGGGCAGGCCGTGGACTGGCACAGGCCCTCAGTGCGCCCACCTTGCAGAAGGGACGGCAGTGTTTCCGCCCCTGCTGGGCGGCTGTAGGAGCCGATAAACTCTGCGTCAAGTGCTCGCAGCAGACTGGAGTGTAGTTAAATGCTAGTGAGAAGTTGCCTTAAAGCAGCGGGCCGAGGACCAGGCCAGGTCCCTGAGGCGAGGCCTTGCCTTTCTGAAATGGAGGCCAGAGTTGTGGGTCAGTCTCCGGGCAGAGCCGGCGCCCTGCCTATGTGGGCACCCCCCTCCTGCCCGGACAAACCCGCTGATCGGAAATGTCCAAGTCTGCACCTGCGGGGGTGTGGGCACCGGGAAGACCAGGGGACCGGCTGGAGGCTCAGCACCCCGTCCCGACCCCACCACCATCCCCAGGGTGGGTTGTCGCAGCTGTGACCCACCTCCCGAGATCCCCTCGGTGTGCCCGCCCAGTCCCTGGAATGGCCCGAGGCCACCTGCGTGAGCAGCTGCTCCAGGAGCAGGGCCCCAGGGATGGGGGCGGAGTACCGAACACACAGCCCAGAGCAGCCGGAGTGCTGTCGCTGCGATGCCCGAGTGGACGGAGGCCCAGCCACCTCTCCGCAGGACCCCGCTCCTCCCGCTCAGCTGGGCTTCCCCAGCGTCCTCCCCTCTTCTCATGATGAAGGAGCAAAAGGCACTTTCTGGCCAGTCCAGGCGCCTCCCGCCGCGGAATTGCTGGCTCCCGCGCAGCCACTGCGTCCGGACTGGCACCCCACACGTCGCGCCACAGATGGGACCGGAAGGGGACCCAGCTCCGTCTTGGTGCAAGACGGGTCATGCCCGGTTCCGAAGAAGACAGGGCTGGATTCTGCCCCACTGAGGGCGTGCGGCCCCCGAGGACATTGAGAATCTGCTCCGTGTCTCTTTCAGAAGCGCTGCACTTCCCCGTGGCCATGGAGCCAGCGCGCGGGGCTGGCAGGAAAGTGTCCCCAGAGTGAAGGTGAGCGGAGCATGCTCTGGGGCTTCTCCCGTCACACAGGGGCCCTCCCGCCCCCCGGGCAGCTGCAACACCTGCCACTTGCAAAACGCACACAGCTTGTGCCCGTTGGGCTGGGGGGTTCTGCCTGAGGGGCTCTGCCCGGTGGGCTCCGAGGCAGCCTGGGGGAGTCTCCCTCCTTTCATTAAGACCCCGGGGACCCCAGAGCCTCTGTCCCCACCTGGCAGGGGCAGAGAACACTTTTCCGCCAGGGACGGAGCTGTCTCCTTTGAAACGCCACGTGTGCGTCCCCAGGAGCCGCAGGTGGGAGGGGATCGGGCCACAGGCTTGCAGCCCACCCCCCTCGACAGGGCTGGGAGGGACAGAGGGGGAGGGCCACCGGTGGCCCTGTGGGGTGGGGGATGCGAGGAGAGCAGGACCCTCACCCGCGGTGTCGGTCCCGGCTGCAGAGAAGAGGCAGCGCTCAGCGGCCTTCTGGGGTCCGCAGGGACTGTCCCCGAGGAGCTGGCAGCCTCCTGCCTGGGAAAGAGCAAGTCCCCCAGGACTCGGCCGACGTCTCCAAGAGCGCCAGTGTGTGTGCGCGTGTGCGGAGTGCTGGGTGTGCACACGTGCGTGTGTATGTATGTGCAGGCATGTCCCTTAGTGAGCAGGGCTGGCCCTGCCGTGCGTGGTGATGTGCCCCCTCCCTCCCCCTCCCTGTGGCTCTGCCGGGGTCTTCCCATCTGTACTGGGCCTTGGCCAGGAGCCTCCCCTGAGGCCTCTGGGGGTGGGCAGTCCCACGGTGGCCCCGGGTGCCCGGGACGCTGGTGGGCGCCAACTCAGGGCCCTCCCATGATGCATTTCACAGGCTTTGCGTGGGGCCGGGCCACCTGGCCCTCCACAAGCTTTGGGGGAGCGGAGGGGCCTGGTCTGTGCACACAGTGCATGTCATGGTGTGTAGCCACCCTATGTGACCAGCAGGCTGCACCCCCACTTCCAGCTACCGCGTGGTCTCCTGCGGGGTTTGGATCTCACATCAACAGGGTCACCAGGGCTCCCCCTGCCTCCCTGGCACTCCTGCTGGTCAGGCCTGCGTGTGAGGTCGGGAGCATTGGTCCTCGTCGCCCAGGGCTGTGCCACCTGGACAGGCATTTGGGGGTTTCCAGACAGGCTGTCAAGAGCAGAGCTGCCGGGAGCCGCTGCTGTTTCCAGCTGGGGGATGTCGCCATTTCCATCAGGCGCAGCCGAGCAGCAGAGCCGCTGGGCTGCAGGGAGTGCCTGTTCTGCCAAAGGGCCGTGCAGCGCAGAGACGATGGACGTTCTGAGCAGATCTAAGGAACACAGTAGAGGGGGCCCTGCCAGGACTGCGGAGCCACTGTCCACCCAAGGACAGCGGCCCTTGTTCCCCACTCCTCTCCCAGGACCGGGGCTGGTGGCAGCTGGCGTCCCCCATGCTGTGGGGCCAGGCCCCCAGGGGCTCAGCCAGAGGCCAGGGGCTTCTTGAGGGCGCCGGGCAGCCTGGGTGCCGCCACGCCCTGGGACTGTGCCCCCCAAGCCGTCTGGACTTGCCAGGTGAGGGCAGGAGTGGCGTGTTTGCCTGTGTGTTTTGGTTTTGGTCTTGCCCGTTCTTCTGTCTGGGGGTTTCTGCTCTGGTGTCGGGGCCGAGCCAGGAGCCGCTACATTTGATCAGAGCCACTGGCCGGTGCTCACACGCGCCACCCTGCACACCTGTGGGGTCAGAAAAGAGGAACCAGACATGGCCGGGTCGGAGCGGGAAGAGGGACAGGAAAGAGCGGTGAGTCCCCTGGGCGTGTCGTGGGCACGCAGGCGCTGGAGAGGTGAGCGGGCACGTGGGCACTCGGGCCAGAGGACCCTGCCCGGGAGCCCCCTGCGCTCCAGCTCACAGGAATTTTAGAATGTCCCCAGTGGCGTGTGTGCTTGCTGGTTGGTTTCCCAGCTATCGAGCACCAAAGACCAGCCCTTTGCGGAAGTCTCCGTGTCACTGGGACCCGCCTCTGCTCTCTGGCAGCCGGGCCTGTGGAGGCAGAGCCGTGTCATCTGCTCGGCCCTCAGCCCTTGGAGGTCCTGGGGTCCTTGGAGACACACAGGACATCCTCGCCAGGAAGCTGGGGGTGGAGGCGGCTCTGTTCCCCGAGCCTCAGCCCTGCTGGCCCTTGGGGGGCCCATGCCGAGGGGGAGGACAGGAGCTCCCAGCCTCTGGGAAGCCCCTCAGCCGACGGCTCACTGGCGGAAGTTAAGGGGCTTTTCTGCAGCCAAGATGGCCTCTGTGGGACCTGCGCGCAGGCTCGTGTTTGCCGCTGTCCGAGCGGCAGGGGCTGGCATCCCCCGCCTCGGGCCCTGGGGAGACCGGGGACCACAGAAGCTGCCTCCTCCAAAGCCTGGGACAAGCTCCCGTCCTCCTCCTGCCTCCAGCTTCCTGGAGACACCCAACCCTCCTCTCATTCTCCTTCCATCCTTCCAGAAGCTTCCCTGACGCTCCCATGCTATCACTCGCATTGTTGACCAACGTTCGTTTTAAAGTATTGATAGAAATGTTCTTTTTTAAAGTATTGATAGAAATGTTCTTTACTGACAGTGTTGCGTGTACTATTCTTGGGGTGATCAAACGCAGGGAAGCCCCTGCCTGGGTGTTCTGGTCCGCTGTTTTCACTCCCCCAGCAGAGCCGGCAGCGCGGCCCTCCGAGGAGCCCGGCTCTGCCCCGAGCCCTGCGCTCCTTGCCCGGGGCATGCTTGTGTCCAGACGTGACCTCTGACCCTGCAGGCATGTGGCCAAGGGCAGGTGCCCCGGTGGTAGGGTCCTCTGGACGGTGGACACTTAGGTGTGCCCAGAGGAGACTGACACCGTCTGTGCAGACGTCCCTCTACGCCGAAGCTAGACAAAGCCCCGAGTGCCTGTGGCCCCCACGGGGCCCCCACGGGCTACGGTGCCGGGGCGGGGGAGGGGTCGCAGAGTGGAGAGAGGTGGGTGGTGAGGGTGTAACTGGAACACGCACTTCAGTGGCGTTTGTGCCGACTTACGCCTCACTTCCCTGCCGAGGACCCAGCACCTCTGGCGGGTCGGAGCTCCTGTTGGTGACCTTGGCTCTCTGAGCACCCAAAGAAAGGAGATGTTACAGCTGGCCCAGAAACAAGCCCCTGCAGACAAAGGGAGCCCCTGGTGTGGGGGTCAAGGCCACTCCGGCCCCAGCCCCGTAGGACATACAAGGCTTTGCCCGTCCGGGCAGCCGAGGCCGCTGCACTTGCGGCTGGCGCCGGGCAGGTGCGTCTCGAGCCCACTGGTGCCAGGCAGCAGGTGCGCGGCCGTTCCCCTGCCCCTCCCGAGCCTCCCTGGACGGAGGGGTGACAGCCACCCCCACAGAGTGTGAGAGGCCGCCCTTCCCGCCGAGCAGCACCTCCCCCGCCCCGGGAGCCACTCAGCGTTATTAAGTCCCCAACAGTAAGCAGTGACGCAGGCAGAGAAAGCTTTGAGAAATAGGCCGCGGAGGGAGGGAGGAAAGGAGGGGTCCGTGTGGTCGGGCCTTTGTGTCCCTGTCACGCCAGGCTCCAGGCACAAAACCGAACGTGACTGGGCCTTGCGAGGCTCCGCTTGGAGGAGCAGACTCCCCTGCGGCTGGCCCAAGCGGGGTGGGGGCGCGCGCCCGTCACTCCTACGCAAGCCCACGCCGTGCCCCCCATGTGGCCCGCCTGTGAGGGCCCACGCAGTGCAGGGAGAGAGGGGCCGCCCGGAACAGAGCTCAGGAAGACCCTCCCCCCCTCCCCCCACTGGCTGCCGGGTCCTTCCGAATGGGCACGCCGCAGGGGGTAAAATAATTCAGGTAGCTCCGTGCTGGGTTTGAGGCCAGTTTAAAATACCTGTTTCTGTGATGGTGACCCGGTAAGCAGATGCTTTTCCTCACAGCGCGGCCGGACTCCACGGACGCCACATCCACCCGAGGTCTTTGGGTGGGGGACCCTGGCCGCCCGTCCCTGCCCCACCCCCAGCTCCCTAAGCTGCACTCCCGGCCCCCACGGGCACCCCGGGGCCTCTCCCTTCTTCCCCTGCATCCACATGTTCTTCCAGATCACATCACTGTGGCACCTCCTCCAGGGAGCCCAAAAGCCTGGCCCGCTCTAGACCCAGTTCCATCCTCTTCCGCCACCGCCCCTGGCAGGCCATGGCATGCCCCGCACTCCCCGGTACCCCACGGCCTCCCTGCAGCCCAGTCCGGGCTCTTCTCACCCAGCCCCCTGTCCCCAGACGTGGCCCATGTCATGGACTAGTGACCGAAGCAAGCAGGCATGATGAAGAGACTCAGAGCCGCCACACGGGGATGAGCTGTGTGACTATAGATGAGGCCACCACAGAGATCTGGAGAGCCAGGACTCCCCAGAGAGCCGAGCCTGGTGGCCACGGAGCGCTGACGGCCAGCGGTGGGGCCCTGCCTAAGGACTGGGGCAGCTGCTTCTGCGGGCAGGTCCCCCTGCCCCGTGTGCCCCCCAAGGGCGAGGGGCCTTCAGGGGCTGGGAGTGGGGGGGGGAGGGGCAGGACGCAGGGGCACCGGCAGCTGTTTCCATGGTGATGCCATCCTGGCTCCTCCAGGGGCACACGTGGTCACAAGGGCTCTCGTTTCCAGAGCGCACCCAAATGTCGAGCCTGAGCCTCTCGGGGAGGCGTTTAGTTTACGCTCATTTTCTGTCTCCTGTGACCCTGCGACTGACAAACCTCACAGCATGGTTCTCATGGGAAGCAAGTGTCAGGGCCTCGCCCTTGGCCGTCTGGGCTCTGGGGCACGTCCCTCAGCCAGCCAGGTCCGGTGCCCACCCACACGGAGCCCACCCACCAGAGGGCCAGGGGGCAAGGCCAGGCAGCACTTGTGGGCGCCCAGGGAAGGCTCGCGGTCGCTGGCCTTGGTTCCTGCATCTGCAACAGAGATCTAACAACCTGGCCTACTGCCGCTGCGCGGGGGTGGGACTCTGATGTCCTGGACAAAACACTGCTGTTTGGTGTTAAGACCAAGCCTCAGTAGGGGAGGGTCTCACAAGTGTGGCAGGGCGGAGGGGCGGGGACACGGGAGCAGCCAGGCCATGTGCCATGGCCAGGCCACGCTGGGCAACCTTGCCCCTTCCTCCTTGCAGCCGATGCCCCATTTTGTCCGGGCATTGGGAAGGGAGGTGTTGGCAGGTGGAGCCAGCGCCAGAGTCTGATCCCCAACCAGCCTAGGCCAGCCACCACGGTTCCACGTCCCTTTGGCAGTGACCAGGGAAGGGATGGGCACAGGATTCAGTTTTGGTCAAGAGTCAGAGGGAGCTGGCTGGGTGTGTCTGGGAATGATCTCGTTCCCTGATAAAAACAGTGCTACTCAAGGAGACAGTCCTCTTTCCTTTCTGTCATGTGAGGATGTGATACTCAGAGCCCTGGCAGCTATTCTGTGACCAGTAGGAAAAACCAACTGAATTGCTGAGAATCACTGAGAAGTGCCCCAGAGCCCGTCCCTGCACTGCTGAGGCAACCAACCCTGGAACCAGCCACCCTAGGCTTGGGAATCGAGTCACTTGGAGTCAGATATTCTGCCACTTGCAGCCATGAGCGTTCTAACCAACCCAGCACGAATGAAGGAAACACTGCGATGGGTGCTCTGTGCAAGTGCGATGGGGCTCAGAGAGGGACACAAGGAGAGGTGATGGTGGGGGTGGCAGAGCAAGTTCCCCAACTGGCACCTCCCCGTGGCCCGGCGTTGCCTCCCCTGGTTCCTTAGTGGGCGTGAGGGCAGAGCCCCTGGGCCTGACTCTCCAGCCTTCTGCGTCCCTCCGATCCGCGTTTGGGGCGGATTCCAGCACTGTCTTTACTAAGTGCCTCTCTGACTGTGTCCCCGTCTGGCGCATATCGCATGGACCAAGGGTTTGGTGTCTACGTGGCATCTGTCGATTGCCAACCACGGGGCAGGATGTGCTGGGTGTTCGCTCGTGTTCACCTGTTCCCACGGCGGCCTCCATTCAACAGAGCAGGAACCAGGTCCAGGAGAGGGGTGCGCCCCGGCCCTGCACCCCCACTTAAGGCTGCAGATGCAAGAAACGGCGTGTGACCAGGGGTCTGAGTCACAGGGAAGAAGGGGGGCTGGGAAAGGAGGCAAGACCCAGCTCCCGTGGAGGAAGAAACAAGGCAGAGAGAAAGGCAGACCCCAGCCCTCGGCCGTTTAGACGCAGAGCCCCGCCCCGTGTGTCCAGGAAGGAGCCAGGCAGGTGTCGGAACCTGTGTCGTGGGTCTTCCTGTGCTGTGTGGCCTGGGGCAAGCACTCGGCCTCTCTGGGCCTCAGCGGGGATACCGGGGCCCTTCCCCTGGCCGGAGTGGTGCCAGAGTGGCCTGGCCGGCTCTACCTGCCCACCAACCCCTGACTGCCCCAGGAAGGCCCAGCAGCTCCCTCAGGGGCCCATCGGGGAAGGCTCTGGACGCCGGCCTGGCACCTCCGGAGAGCTCCAGCCGGGCAGGACCGCAGGTCTGTGGACACTGGACAGGGCCTCTGCCTGGGGCAGGTGACAGCCAGAAACAGCTGTGGCTGACGCAAGACCACGTGGCAGCTCCGTGCTGGTCAGTGAGGAGGAAGGCGCAGTTGTGGGTGCGGGTGGGAGCGCGTGTGAGAACGTGGGTGTCTGCGTGGGTGTGATTCAGGGAGGACGGCGGGTGAGGCGAGACCGTGCGTGTCTTGAGCGAGGGTGTGTGTGAGGTGACCTGTCATCGTGTGTATGACAGTTGTGGGTTAATGTGTAGGTGAATGTGTGTGTGAGTGAGCGTGTGGCATGTTGTGTGATACGATCTGTGTGGGTGCGATTGCGTGTGTGTGATTATGTGAGTATGTCTACATGGGGTGTGCGTGGGATGTGGCTGTATTTCTGTGTGTGGTGTGTGTGCCCACGGTGTGTGTGTCTCTGTGTGTGTGGTGCATACGGTGTGTTTGCGGCATGTGCCCCTGGAGTGTGTGGGGGTGAGTGTGAGTGAGGTGTTTGCAGTGTGTTTGCGTGTATCCGTGGGGTGTGTTTCTGTGTGTGTCCCTGGTGTGGGTCTCCCTAGTGTGGGGGCATCCTGGGTGTGGCGGTATCCCGGGTGTGGGGGCATCCCTGGTGTGTGTGTCCTGGTGTGGGGTGTCCCTGGTACATGTGTCCCTGGTGTGTGTGTCCCTGGGGTGGGCGTCCCTGGGGTGGGGTGTCCCTGGTGCGTGTGTCCATGGTGTGAGTGTCCTTGGGGTGTGTTTCCTTGGCATGGGTATCCCTGCTGTGTGTGTCCATGGTGTGGGGTGTCCCTGGTGTGGGTGTCCCTGGTGTGTGTGTCCATGGTATGGGTATCCCTGCTGTGTGTGTCCATGGTGTGGGGTGTCCCTGGTGTGGGTGTCCCTGGGGTGTGTTTCCCTGGTATGGGTATCCTTGGTGTGTGTGTCCATGGTATGGGTGTCCCTGGTGTGGGTGTCCCTGGTGTGGGTGTCCTGGCGTGTGTGTGTGTGTGGGGACCCACCTGTCCACTCCCGCACGGGCTATCCTGGCAGCGCCTGGTTCTCTCAGATCCTGGCATGGCTTTCTGGGCTTGGAGGGACCTCGGGAGGGCGGGGGATTCCTGCAGAGCACCCCCCACCCGCCGGCGCACATGGGCCGCGTCCGTCAAGTGGGGGGGCATCCTTTGGGCCACCTAAGCCCAAACACCAATAGGACGGGGAGGGCGTCCAGGGGACGACCGGGGGCTGCCAGGCTGCTGGCTAGGTGCCATGTCCCCCACGCCCTCAGCCGCCTGCCCCGGACTCATGAAAAATTCCCACCACCCAGCCACTGAAGACACATTAGGTCAGGTCAGGGGACACAGGAGGACAAGAACACAGGGAAAGGGGTAAAGCCCAGAGGCTCCATCGCACCCCCTGCCCCACCCCGGTTCAGTTCCCAGAGGAGCGGAGCCCATGGCGTGGGAGAATGCTCCGAATGCAGAGGCTGGAGACGGACCGCGGGGGGTGCCTGCCGTCCTGGCACTCGGTGACCGTGGGCAAGTCACCGACCCCACCGAGGCCCACCATCACGCCCGGGGGAGTGAGGAGACAGAGTCCCTCCCCTGGCACCTGGGGGAGCAGCACCCTCTGTCTCCCTCGTTTGCCTACAAAATGGGAAGAACAGCACTTGGAGCAGGTGGGGTGTCCCCGGCACATCTGGGTTCGGCTGTTCTCAGACCAGGTCCCAAACAAGCTGTTTGGGCTGTTGCCCCAAAATGTGGTTCCAGGAGACCCTAGTGCTGAGGCTGGCGGGCACAGACGTGCGCTCGTGCCGCTGACAGCTGGAGAGGAAGTCGCGAAACCAAAGGGGCTTTCCTGATCCTGGGGGAGTCTGGCCGGGGCCCAGCTGCTGGGGGCGCCCAGGGAGCGCTGCTGTGGCCTGCAGCCAGGCTGCCCACGCACCCAGACCCCAGGCCTTTCCTGCTTCAGAAGCCGCCAGCTGTCCCCAGGCGCTGCCTGCCGTGGGACAAGGAGACCTGCACTGCTGCCATCAGGGGCACTGGCAGTGCCGGGGCTGGACTCCCCCCAGACCTGCTCCCACCTTGTCACTTTGTCCCAGAGCACGGGAAGGACCAGGCACTTGTCCTGGGGCAATATTTAAGGTGCGTGTGGGGCGGGCGGGTGATAAAAGACTCACTAACCAAGATCAATATTATTTTGGTAGTTTAAAAATCAAAATCAATGCAAAATTCATGATGAACAAAATATCCAACATGGAAACAGGTCAGGGCTTGCCTCTGGGGGGCACAGCCCTGGGTGCCAGTGCCCGCCTTGCCCACCCTCCTGCCGCTCCAGGGAAGCGCCACCCCGCCCGGTTGGTTACCACGCCAGCCCTGCTCCGCCAGCGGTCTCCATGGCAACCGCGCAGGTGTGGCGGAGGCTGGGCGTTTGGGGATCCCTGCCAGGAAGGGGTGCCAGGCTTCCTGGGGGAACACAGACTGGAGGGCGAGAGGAGCAAATTCCTCCTCCCAGGAAGTGCCCAGAGCACGGGCTTCGCCAGGGGAACGGAGCCGCGTCCCCAGGACGCGGGGCGGGCTGCTCCCTCCCTGCCCTGCAGGCTTCCTGACACATTGCTCCTGCGACGGCGACTGCTGGAGGGAGACCGTTTCCTACAAGAAAGCAAACCTCGGCCCCGGGGGTCCTGATGGCATTTTCCTCATTAGAAGTTCTCACCAGTTGTGCATGTTGTCCAGGACGGATTTGGGGGAGGAGGAGGTGGCTTCCAGGCTTCTCCGGCTGCAGAGGCTCGGGCAGGCCTGTGGCAGTTGGCCGCGGGGACGGGGAGTGCCAGGCAGCGGGCGGGGGCTGGCAGGAAGTGGAAGCTACATCCAAACGGAATCACTTAAGGAGCATTTAATAAAGGACCATTCCCAAGAGCGGGTGGGCTGAGGACACCAGGTGGGATGGGGGTCCTGGGGGCAGCGCAGGAGGGAGCTGTGCCCAGACCTGGGGGGCAGGAGGACCAGGTGCCGACCTTGGGATCCTTACAGCCCACTGGTGGGAAGGCCCTGGACACAGGGAGCCCTCGGCCCCACCCAGCGGTCGGGTCCTCCGGGAGCCGCAACCAGTCGGACATTCCCTCACGTATGAGAGAGAAAGAGTTTAAGGAACCGGCTCACCCGACAGTGGGGCTGGCAAGGCCAAAGTCTGTGGGGCAGGTGGCAGGCTGGAAACTGAGGCAGGGGCGGATGTCACAGTCTTGAGGCAGAACTGCCGCTTCTCAGTCTTTTGTGCTTGAGGCCTTCAGCTGAGCAGGTGAGGCCCACCCAGAACAATCGAGGACCCTCCCCTTTACTTGCAGTCAGCTGACGGTAGATGTTCTCTCCTTCTGCAAAATACCTTCCCAGGACCCCTGGATTAGCATTCGGTGGGATAATTAGGTACAATGGGCTGGCCAAGACCACGTGTGAAACCGACCCTCACACCCCTGCCTGGGCCTGGGCCGTGCTGGGCTCCTCGGTCTTTGCTCCGCCCAGCTGAGCTCAAGGGAGCTGGGAGCCAGGGGGTGGCCCGTCTGTCCTGACAGCCTTGGACGCAGGGCGGAGCTGTGGGGGAGGCGGAGAGATCGGTAGGGCAAGAAGACATCAGCCCGGGCTGGGGCTCCCGGAGCCACAGGAGAACTTCTCGGGCAGGAGCCGACATTTAAGTCAGTTCTGGAGGACCATCTCAGACAGCCGGCCCCTGGCCGGACAGCACTCCCTGTGCCCAGATCCCGTGGCAGACGAGGCCTCTTCCCCTGCCATCCCTGTCACCCACGGGACCCGTGGCATCCTGGTGGTGGCGCATAGGGCAAAAGTCTAGGTTCAAGGTCGGTGTTAACCGCCTTGGGTTCCCTCCACCAGAAACTGGGGAGAGGGGAACACGTGCTTTGCGGAACACGTGAGATGAGCTCCCAGGTGCCTGGTGCGCCCATGAGGGCTCCAGTGATGCCTGGATGACTTCCTGGACCCCACGTATCCAGGGCGCACACCCTCCCGCACCCAATACGGCCTCCAGGACAGGGATGGACACGTTCAGTGGCTCAGGCAGCCTCCCCAACGAAGCTTTGCTGTGGCTTATTAGAGAGCTCCTCCCGGAAAGTGTTTCCACCTGAACTTCCAGAAGCACCTTCTACTGCGCAGGCCCCAGCGCCAGCGTGCATCGGCTGCCATTGCTATTGTCTGCCACGGACGAGTCAGGATGGGCTGGGCCAAGATGCGGTAACAAACAGACCTCCAACATCCCACAGCTGAATACTCCTGCAACGCACTTCTCTCCATCGCAAAGCAGCGCGTCGGTCGGCAGGGTGCTCCTCCATGGGTCACTGGGGAACCCAGGTGCTCCCATCTTTGATGCCACCATCACAGACGTAGCCTGCAGGGTCCCAGGTGGCAGAGCAGTGTGTGGAGGGGGGATGCAGCCTCTGAGTAGCTTGGCAAAGAGACATGCATGTCACCTGTGCTCGAGGCTCGTTGGCCATGAAGGGCCACGTGTCCCAGCCTCACTGCGAGGGCCACTGGGAATGCAGGAGAGCACGGGGGACGCTCAGCGGATCTGCCGTCCTCCTCCACGGCAACGCTGGACAGCTGGGTGTTTCCAAATCAGTCAGTTTTGAAGAATGTTCAGTAAGAGCCCATCTCTGGGAAGAAAATCCTATTTAAAGATGTATCATATAGAACATATATACAGACACATAGAGAGTGTGTGTTACCTATTGCCATGGATCAACTTACCCCAAATCTTAGCAGTTGGAAACAGCAAACCTTTATTGCCTTACAGTCTTGGTGGCTCTGGCTCAGGGCCTACCACGATGCCGCCAAGACATCGGCTGGGGAGCAACGTCTACAGGTGACACTGGACCAGAGGAGCCGTGTCCAAGGACGCTCGCTCACGTGGCTGCTGGCTGGGGCCGTTGGCGGGAGGCCTGTTCCTCGCCTCGCGGGCGTCTCCACAGGGCTGCTCGAGTGTCCTCACAACATGGCGGCTGCCCCCCCCACCCCCGCCCCCCGAGTGAACCATCCTCGCGTTGCATGGGCTGCGAGTGACGGCTTTAAACTGGACTGGGCTGCAGGTGACACTTGAAAGTGAGCGGAAGTCAGTGGCATCTGCCCCAGAAGCTGCAGGGCACAGGGAGGGGAGAGTGACGCAGCACGGCTGAGGCCGCCATTGGCCAAAACGAAACGGTCTGTGTCCACCCAGGGTGGAGGCCGTCAGTGTGTCCAGAGAACGCAGGCGCGCTAGGCTTTCTGCTTTCTCAGCAACATACACGGCTTGCATAATTTTAAGAAAAATAATTCCAATTAGTACGTGTATATTTGTCGGTGTTTAAAGGAGTTTATTTTTAGCCTGGTAAATACAGAGGATGGAGAAAGAAGAAAGAGATAGGAAGGGAAGCACTGAGACAGAGTGAGCTAGAACGACCTGTGTGGAAACTGGTTTCCCTGCAGTCAATAGTGAATCATCGGGCCTGGGGGATCCTTCTGATCCTGGCCCCTGTAGCCCCGTGGCGGGGGGGCGGCAGGCAGCAGCCTCCGCAGAGCAGGAGGGCTTTCCTGGACCCAGACAGATGGCCTCAAGATGACCTAGCCTCAGGCCAGTTGGGGAGGCTGAGGAAGTCCCCCATTCATTGGGAACAAAATCCATTCGGCCTCACAGCCCACTCTGGGAGCAGGGCAGTCCTGTCAGCAATGGCAGGCAGCAGAAGACGTTTCAATTTAAATTCTCATGACTGCTCTGCATCCCTCTCCCTGGCAATCTGGGACACCAATTCAAATGAACTTGAGTCGAAAGGGAATTTGTTGACTTTGTGACATCATTCAGAAAACAGCTTCAGGCATGGCTGGATCCAGGACCCCAGATGATGGCCTTGAGGCTCTGCCCCTCTGCCAAGGCTGGTGCTGGGCATGCTGCCCAGGGTAACCATGGCAACCAGCACCCAGCCTATCCCACTGTTCCCCAAGTGAACTGTGCAGACCACAGGCTTTGATGTGGAGTTGAGCAATGTGAAAAGGGCCTGGGTGGGGAAGCCCACAACTCACCCATGGCTAATTCTGCCACGAAATTTATTCTGACATCCTGAGGCCACCAGAGGAGGAAGAGGCAGACCTGGGAGGCTCCCTGCAGGGAGGGTGTCCTCACACCCCACTATCTCTGGCACCAAGAGAGCCCTGTCTACCCCAGAGAGCAGCAGCCCTGCAGTAGCGCCAGGGTGACATGAAGGTGCTCAGGCAGGCATGCGTAGAGGTGCCGTGGAAACGGTGGGCAGCGCCTGGGTCTTGAAGGATGAGTGCAGCCACCCAGGCAAAGGCCCTCAGAGTGTCCTAGGCAGGGGACCTACGTGAGCATCAGAGAGGGGCGAGGAGGGAGCGGCTGCCCAGGATTCCAGATGACCGCGAGGGGCTGCGTGGTGCGGGTGAGGACAGGCAGGGTGGGGAGCACAAGAGCAGAGGGGTGGGTGTTGGGGCAGCACCTCCTCCTTCCCGCCCGGAGCAGAGAGGTGATTAAACGCTCGGGGACATGCGTCCACAGCAGCCACATGTAATTGGCAGACAGACCCTGCCTGCGCTTTCTCCCAGCAGCAGGACGGAACTCAGGACCCAGCACCTCTGGTCAAAGCCTCTGTCTCCTGCTGTTGGCGACCAGTCCAGCACAGACGACACCGCCACGCCGCCACACTGCCACGCCGCCATGCTGCCGTGCCTTCCTCTCCCAAAGCCCCGCTTTGGCCACAGGCTGGGTCCTTCTCTTCAACAACTCCTTCCCTGCTTGGTGCGTGGGGCCCGCCCGAGCTCTGCGAGCAGCCCCCGGCCTCCAGCGCGGCTCGGTCCTTTGAACATTCTCATTCTGCAGGGCTCCTCCCCAGCTCCTGGGACCTGACCCACGCCGCATCCCGCCCCGTTTCCAGGGCCTGGTTTACACCCAGGGAGACGCAGAGCAGGCCCAGAGCTGGTCACAACTCCCCAAAGCCACGACAGCTCTGGCTTGAGTGAGGACATGACGCCTGGAGCGGACCTTGCCTGCAATCGCCATCCGCCACCGAGTCCCCAGCGCTGGGCTCTCAGGTGGCCCGAGCAGAGCACAGTCGAGGCGAGGGAGGAGGCCGTCCGTGAGGCTTGACGCTGGACAGATGGCTCAGAGCATCGGCCCCAAGAGGTGCCCCTGCCACCCTTCCTCCCTTCTGCCCCACTGCAGCCCCCCCCGTGGGGAGGCCAGAGCTGCTGCTGACCGCCCGGGACACAGCCCTGCCCCTCGGCCACACAGTGGGCTTCACAGGAGCCCGGCCGGACAGGTGCACCTTCCACGTGGTGGTCGCCTCGGCACCAACCCTAGAGCATGTCAGAGGGAGGGGGCCCCAGCTCCCGCAGGGCCTCTTAGAAGCGGGTCTTTGTATAATAATATTTAGCAATAAACCAAGGCTGTAGAGAACCCAGTTTGCAGTAAACTTTCATTTTCTTCTGCCTGGATGCTTGGAATTGCACTCGACCAGGAAAGAGAAAATCCGCATGATCTGGTCTCCGGAGCAGAGATGTTGCTGGCGTCAGGCCCCCTCCCTTCGGCCTCCTTGGGCTGCGAGCGAGTCCCCGGCCAGCCTCCCCCGAGACAGTCTGCACTGTTGTGCCATGCTGATTTGCCCGTGACAACAGGCCTCAGACCGGGTACCACGCACGTGCACACGCGGGCACGCCCCGCCCACGCACGGGCTGCATCCCACAGGCGCCCACTCTCCGTGTCTCAGGGCAGGCTCGACTCTCGGCACCACCCCGCCTGGCTGGCGGCTGGTGCAGGTTGCAGGTCATGGCAGCAGTGAGCCTGGGGCACCCTGGAGCCCCAGGTGGCCTGGCCACTAGGCCGGGGAGTGGGCTGAGGGCGAGACTCCTGGCTGGCCGGTGGAGGGGCCCGGGCACTGGGGCTCTGGACACAGCAGCCAGCCAGCCCAGGCCAGGAGGAAACAGGGCACTGCTGCCCAGGAGGCCACTGCCCAGGAGCCTTCCCTGCAGGATGGGAACAGGACGGGCACCTCCTCCCCCTCCTCCCACGGGGTGCTTCCTCATCCTGCTCTGCAGGGTGGGTGTCACTACTTCAAATCACCACTCACTGTGGTCGCCTCCCACAGGTCACCTCTCTCCTGTGGTCACCTCCCCCCAGGTCATCTCCTCCTGTGGCCACCTCCCTCCTATGGTCACCTCCCTCCTGTGGTCACCTCTCCCCTGTGGTCACCTCCCCCTGTGGTCACCTTCCCCCAGGTCACCTCTCCCCTGTGGTCACCTCCCCCTGTGGTCACCCCCCCCCAGGTCACCTCCTCCTGTGGCCACCTCCCTCCTATGGTCACCTCCCTCCTGTGGTCACCTCTCCCCTGTGGTCACCTCCCCCTGTGGTCACGTTCCCCCAGGTCACCTCTCTCCTGTGGTCACCTTCCCCCTATGGTTACCTCCCCCCAGGTCACCTCTCTCTTGTGGTCACCTCCCCACCATGGTCACCACCCTCCATGGTCACCTCCTCCTGTGGTCACCTCCCTCCTGTGATCACCTCTTCCCCATGGTCACCTCCCTCCATTGTCACCACCCAGGTCACCTCTGTCCAGTGTTCATGCTGACCGACATTGGTGGCCTTCTGCCAGGAGCTGCCCGCCCTGGGGCACCTGACCTGGAGTCACTCAGGCCAACCCCACCTGACCAGCTGGACAACTTTGTGTGGTCACTTCACTCCTGTCAATTCGGCTTCCTCTTCTGCACCATGGGGACAAAAAATATTTGCTTTCCAAGCCTGTTGTGGTGACCGAGCGCAAGAAAAAGGAAGACAGATTCTGCCCCACGCTACGCACCCAGTCTCCCATGCGTGTGTGCAGGGCATGTGAACACGGCATTCCCGGCCCGCTCCAGGTGACCCGTCCAGCTCCTCACTGTCCTGCTTGCTCTCACACCTCCCTGGGGGACCTGGGCTGAGGGGACGACCTGAGCTTCGGGGACACGCTCCAGCCCCTCCTCCGTGTGCTGCAGGCCTCGTCTGTGCGTGGAGACAGAACACGAGCCCCGAGGGGTCAGAGGGTTGGCGACCCCCGTGTGGTAGCCAGCCCACCACGGGAGGGCCCACCCTGGGCTGTGTCCCCCAGGCTGCCAACGTGAGGCCAGCCGGGGAGAGCTGTCCCCTGGTCCTCCCTGCTGACCAGGAGGGGCACCCTGCAGCGGCCGGCGGGGACCTGGGTGAGGCTGTCCGCGTGGGGGCAACAGTCGTGACTGCGTCCAGGCAGCCAGGGCAGATGCGCGCCCGCCGTCGCGCCAGACCTCGCCACAGCCTCCCCCGGCCTCGCGAATCCCCACCTCAGAGTCTTGGGAGGGCCGGGCCTGGCGCGACAGGGCAGGGCGGGTGGAGGGGCCTGGGTAGCTTCTGAGTGTGTCAGTTCTCTGGCTTCAGGGAGTGCAGGGGTCAGTGTCCCTCCCCAGAGGTCCCCGTGGCTCCTGACCCAGGACCAGCTGCAGGCCAAGCCCCGTTTTGCTGTCTCTGGTACCCACGGTACCCTGTGTACTATTACTTCCCGCCCGGGACTCACTCAGCCAGCTCGGGGCAAACCACTTCCCTCTTTCCTAGGCGAGGAGACCACCCGCCCTCCACCCGGGCCCCTCTCTGAGGGCTGCAGCGGCGCGAGGCTGGTGCGGGAGGCTCGGGGCAGGCCTGGCACAGGCCCAGAGGCCTGGGCAGCAGCTCTGTGGGATGCCACATCCTTCCCAAATACGAGGTCAGGAGAGGAGCTGCCTGACCCCTGAGAGGAGGGACACAGGACAGGGAGCCGTGGTCTCGGCCTGCCCTAGGCGGCGGCTGCTGGGCCAGCCAGGCCCTTGGTGCTCCTGGTGGGCGGAGCAGCAGCGGTGGGGAGGGGGTCAGGATTCAGGCCCCACAGAGAGTGGAGCGAAGGAATCTGCCAAACAAAATGCACAGGTGGCCGGGCAGGAACCGCGGACACCAGGCCTGGGGGAGACAAGCCCGGGCGGGGAGCCCACGGGAGCCCCTGAAGCCAGGGTGAGCTGGGAGTGAGGTCCGGCTGCCCTCCCCTCGCCATCCTTGGGTGGCCCCCACCCATCTGCTGGGGACCCCGCTGGCCAGCCTGTGAGTCTGAGTAGGCCAGGACAAGTGTCTGTGGCAGCCTGGACCCCCGGCTGCTGGGAGGCGGAGCGGGCTCTGTGCCCAGTCAGTGCCGGGTGTGGCAGGAGCAAGCCCCGCCCCTCAGCGCCCCCTCACCGTGGCCCCACACCCAGCCCTGGCCTCGCCGTGGGGGACGTCGTTGGCCCAGACGCAGGCCCATCCTCTCCTCCCCTTGCCAGGCCCTCTGTGGCTGGGGCGGGGCAGGTCCTGCCCAGGCTGCCCACCTCTTGGGCTTCCCAGGCGGCCAGCTTAGCACCGTCCAGGCTGAGCCCTGCCCTGCGCCCGGCCGCCCCATCCCGCCCCAGCAGGAGCAGCCCCTCTGGTCTCCTCAGCCCCCAGCCCTGTGCCCCGGGAGTAAGGCTGCCCCTTTGGCCCACAGCAGCCCTGGGGGTTCTCAGGGGACCCTGGAGCCATTTCGCGGGATGAAGCTCTGGGGCTCTCCGGGCAGCCAGCTCCGTTCACCCGCCAGCCCCCAAGGAGGTGGGAACAGCGTGTTTGGGTTCAGCGGGAACAGTCCCTGCTCGGGTCCGGCCTTCTGATGGGGACACATCTGACCCCCTCCCCCTCCCCGGGGAAGCACTTCAGTGTGGGCTTCCTGCTGCTTAAGCCGAGAACCCCCATCTACACGCTGGGACCCCGCTTCCCTCTGAAGCTCAGGGCGGGACGTAGAGGCCCGTGGCCGTCCCCGAGGCACCGACAGCAGGAGGAAGCAGCAGTGGGCGGGCGGGGCAGCCGTCCCCGTCCCCGCGCAGGGCCCCGCGTTCTGTTTGCCGCTTCCCTCCATCTGCCTCTGTCTACCCCGACAAGGAGGACGTGTTTATTTAAAGATGCCTCTACTCGCAGCAGAAGTGTCTGTTTCAAAGCAGAAATATGATGATGTTTGGGTTGGAGGAGGCAGTCACTCTGTGGGGAAAACATTTCCTCTTTACGAAACAAGGACCCTGGCGCGTAGAGAGGCTGAGAACCGAGAGGGGGACTCTGGCTGCAGGGCTGAGACCACAGAGCCCTGCTCTGCGCCGTGGGTCCTTTGTCCTTCACAGGCTGGGACTTGCGTGTTTGGGCCTCTATGTTAGGGGTGGCTTAAAATGACAGAAGTCCCTGCTCGCACAGTTTGATGGCCTTTAGTCCGACCACAAAATGCCGGCAGGGCCGTGCTCCCGGGGGCGTGGCAGGAAGTCCTTCCCGCCTCTTCCAGCTCCTGCCGGCCCAGGCGTCCTTGGCTTGCGGCCGCATCACTCTGAGCTCTGCTCTGTCTTCACATGGCCTTGTCCCCGTGGGTCCGTGACTCACTGGGTTGAGGGCCCACCCTGCCCTAGTGCCACCTCAATGCTCTTGGTCCCATCCACAAAGACCCTATTTCCAAATGAGGCCACTTTCACAGGTCCCAGGGCTTAGGACTTGGACATAGCATTTTGGGGACACAATTCGACCCACAGTCTCTCCTCCTTAAAAAGAAAATGAAAATGGAAACTGCCTCAGAAATGCTGAGGCCTTCCTCCTGCAGGGCCTGCCACCGACACCGCGCCCTGCTCTCAGGCAGGGGCTCTTGGGCACAGAGGAGGTCAGGACAGGAATCACTGTGACCCAGCCGCAGGGACAGGCCCCTGAGCACACGGCTTCTGGAGAGGTGGGGGAGAGCTGGCCCAGGGCTTGGGAAGCCAAGGGGCAGGGGCTCGGGGAAGAGCTGCTCTGGGGGCTCCCTCGGGGCAGAAATGAGACCGGAGACCAGAAGAAGTTTGGGGCAGAGCCTCGCAGCCCTGCATGCGCCGGTTGCCCGGGCACCCTCAGGTGGAGGTGAGTCCCACGTGCAGGACCTGCCCACCTGGGCACCCGGGCCTGCAGGGATGGCCAGCCTGGGGCCTGAGGTGGGAGGGCCTGTCTGGAGCTTACCAGTCCACAGACTGGGTGAGCGGGGAGGGACAGGCGACTGTCACCGCATGCCTGTGCTGGGCGACCCACAGCACTGTGGCATGGGGGCCTCGAAGGCAAACTCCACCCCAGCCCATCCCACTTCGACCACCAATAACGTCCGTGGCCAGCATAAGGTGGTGACCAGCCTGGTATCGCCAGAGCCAGGGGCTTCTTCCTTCCGACAGGGTGGCACTGCCCAGACATGTGCCGGGGGACGCGCCTCCCCGCCGCAGGATGCAGCTTTGGACTCCATGCACAAGGGGTGGCTCCAGCCATTCCCTGCAAGCTTTACTGGAGTCCCCTGCCCTGCCTCCCTTGGTGGCAACCCCGCTCCTGGAGCTGCACCTGCCTCCTGGCCCCCAGGCCTCCAGGCAGGGTGGCTGTGTGCAGGGTGGGGCCTCCCTGAGTCCAGCCGACCCCTCTCCCCCTGCAGCACCGCAGTGGGGCCCAGGGAGGTGGGGGCGCTCTGAGTTCCGGTGGCCGGTGGCACACCATGCCGTGAGAGGCCATAATCACTGCCTGACTCAGACAGGCAGAGACTGTTGGGCTGTCATGCCTATTTCAAGAAAATTAATTACACCCCATGCCAAGAGGGAACTCGCCCATTAAATGTCTCAAACGCACCCACCCGGAATGCCAGTGCACAGCCTGCCTGCGACTCTGGGGCAGGAGAGGCCGGGCAGGGCCCCCAGGAGATCCAGGTGTCTGCAGGGCTCCAGGCCCTTCTAGCTGGGCCCCCACCCGCCATCTGCCCACCACTAATGCTGGAAACCGCACTCGTTGCCCGGGGAGTCCCTTTAAAAAGCCAAGCCTTTGAGCCAGCTCAGTGCCGGACTGGCCTTGGGCTGGGGCTGGCACGAGGACCTGGCTGGCCCTAGCGTGGCCTTGAGAGGCTCTGCAGCATGTGGGCAAGGCTGCCCTGTGCCACTTGGACGAATGGCCCCACTCGCGAGTCCCTTCCTTTCTCCCACGTGCTCCTCAGGGTCTCCCAGGAAGGACAGCAGGCACGTCCAGGGACCAGGTGCGGGGAGCCAGGTTCAGCTGCCCGTGGGCTGACACGCTGGCGCAGGCCTCTGGGACCGTCCACACCCTTCCCCAGCAGAAGTTGACATACACACTGGCGTGAGCCATGCTGTGAGTATCACGGGACAAGCTTCGCAATGATAAATAAAGGTGGCGCATGTTTTCTGCCTGAGCCTGTCCTTGCTGTGTCCTTGAACACCCTGGGGCGGTGCTGCCGCTGGGCAGAAGAAAGCCTCAGAGCAGCTCTGTGGCTCGGCCGGCTGCAGAGCTCTGGGGAGGAGCTGGGCTCCACCCACACCTGGTGGGACCCAGAAACCCCACGGGAACAAGTCTAGTCCCCTAGGTGGAACCAGCCAGCCTGTGTACCAGGCTGGAATGAGCGGGGACACGAATCCACTTGTCCTAAGTCTTCGTCTCCACATCCAGCTGTTGAGGCCGTTGGGTTAGTCAGTGGTTGTCAAACTTTTGTTGTCTATGTTGTTATCATAAAAGAGATCTTAAGTGAACACCATCTACAAAAAGTGACCAAAGCGTGTGGCCGGTGTCTAGTGGGACCCACGGGGCGGGGACAGAGGGGGTGAGCCTGACCCTCTCCGCGTGGAGACACCGTAGAGCAACGAAAGCACAGTCGACCCAGACGAGGACATAAAAAGAGACGCGTCGAGGAGGAAGAGAGGAGGCAAAGCAGAGACCGATGGCGGCGGCAGCCTGAAACTCAGCCACCCGTCGGTTACGCTAAAGGTTCTGTGGGCCAGACTCGCCAGTCACGAAGCAGAGATGGCTGGACTGGATAGAAATCGAAGGCCCACTATAAGCGCCTGTCCTGAGCATGTGGCGTGCTGTCTGCAAGAAACGCACTTGAAATACAAAGACAGACAACAGCGTAGAAAGATCTAAGCTATAATGGTCTAAGCTAAAATAATCAAGAGAGTGTACTATTGCCATGGGACAGACAGACAGACAACCAGACACGACAGCGTCCGGAAATAGGCTCTGACATTTGTGGTCCCTTGAGTTCTGACGGACGTGCCAAATTAATCCAATGAGGACAAAGGAGAGGAGAGAAAATAAGCCCCAACTGCTGTCCCAAACCATACACAAAAATAAGCTCGACGTGGGTCAGAGCTCCAGACATAAAAGCTAGAAGCATAAAACCTCTGGAAGGGGACGCACGAGACCCTCTCGACACTGGGGTAGACACGGATTTCTTAGCCAAGACGGGAAAATGTTAGCCACAGATGACATCGTAAATTGGACTTAACAATTGAAACCTTCAAGTCTTCACGCTTCCAATGAAAGGCAAGCCGCAAAGTGAGAGAACTGTTCTCTACACGCGTGAGTGCACATGTGCAAATATGTGTATGTGCACACATGTACACACGCCCGTGTAACAAGGGACTTGTATGCAGACTGCATGAAGAACTCCTACAACTCCATCATAGGAATTCAAACCATCCAATTAAAAATTGGCAAAGACTGAAATAAACTCAAAAAATAGAATGGCTAATAAGCACATTAAAAGATGTTGAACTTGGGGCGGGGCAAGGGCAACATACGTAACCCAAACATCTGTACCCCCATAATATGCTGAAATTAAAAAAAAAAAAGATGTTGAACATCACTAGTCATCAGGAAAATGCAAAATAAAATCATAATGAGATACTGCTACAGATTATTAGAATGGATAAAATTTATTTATTTATTTAGAGACAGAGTCACACTCTGTTGCCCTGAGTAGAGAGCAGTGGCGCCATCATAGCTCACTGCGACTTCAAACTCCTGTGCTCAACCGATCCTCCTGCCTCAGCCTCCCGAGTAGCTGGGACTATAGGCGTGCACCACGACATCTGGCTAATTTTTCTATTTTTAGTAGAAACGGGGTCTCGCTCTGGCTCAGGCTGGTCTCGAACTCCTGACCTCAAGCGATCCTCCCGCCTCGGCCTCCCAGAGCACTGGGATTACAGACGTGAGCCACCACGCCCAGCCTAGAGTGGCTAAAATTTAAAATGCTGACAATGCCAAGTGTCAGTCAGGCTGTGGGACAGCTGGAAGTCTCGCACGTTGCGAGCAGGAATGTAAATTGGTGCCGCCTCTCTGGAGAGCAGTTTGGCAGCTTTTCGTAAAGTTATTGGCTGTCCTACCACGCGACCCAGCCATTGCACTGTGACCTGTGTTACCCCAGAGCTATGTAGTATGTCCACACAAGCACGAGCACACACACAGACACTCACAGCAGCATCACTGATAATAGCCCCAAGCTGGAGCAATGCAGACACCCGCCCCCAGGTGAGTGACACACCCACCGTGACCGTCACCACCCTGGACTGCCACTCAGCATTAAGAGGAATGCCCGGGCCACACAACACCAGGATGCGTCCCCACATAATTAGGCTGGATAGAGGAGCCAAGCCCTCAGCGAGCCCACACGTAGGATTCCACTGGCGGGGACTCAGGAAGAGGCAGCTGCCCACGGGACAGGAAGCCGGTCAGCGGCTGCCTGCGGCCTGGAGCTCAGCGGGGACCCAGCTCCAAGGGCCCAGGGCGCTTTTTGGTGACAGGAATGTTCTGCACACGGATTTGACGGTGGAGACACAGGCCAACACATTGTCAAAATTCCCTGAGCTGCATGCTTAGGACAGCAGCATTTGGCTGCGGGTCAGTGACATCCCAGTGGAGCTGATGTGTTCTGGGGACACGTTTTTCGGAGGCAGATTCTGTCTTCAAATCCCCGTCTGGGACCCAGGGGCCCAGGCTTTCCGCTTAACCTCTCGCTGGAAGTGGACACATTCGGTGACTGAAGGACCTTCCCCCCAGATGAAAAGGAAACCCCCTAACGCCTGCAGGGAGCCCAGCCGCCTGGATTCCTCGGGCTTCATTCCAGCCGTGCTTTTCAAAAGACGAAAGGGGAACCACGGGCGGGCGTTTCTGGTCACTGGGCTTCCTGAGTATTTTTTAAGTCCTTTCTATTTTTCACAGACATCACATTCAAATAAGTGAAATAATTAAAGAGGAGTGAGTCAGACTGAGACCCCAGCAGACCCCGAGGAGAGGAACTGAACGTGCTCTGGCCCTTGCCCCCCGCCCCTCAGCCCTGCGCCGCCCCTGAGGCCACACGGGCCGCACCCGTGGGAGCCGACTCCAGCCGCTGTCTCTGTGCTGGTCCCCCATGTGCGCCGCGGCCCCACAGCCGGGCCCTGAGAACCCCGAGGCGGGCCCTGGGGAATCCTTCACCTGGACACGGCCACCACTCAGGCCCAGCTGCACCCAAGATTGAGCGCCTGCCCAGATCAAAAGTACGTCACGCACAGGGTGGCCGTGCCCATCTGAAATACCCTGGTGTTATTCTGGAAGGAAAACTAAGAGGATAACACTTTTTCTTCTGCCCCCAAACAAGTCAGTTCCTCTTAGCTCAGATTCAGTTCCTGCCTCCCAGGGAGATGAGCACATGCAGAGACACGTGCCACGGGGGACTTCCCGCAGGCAGGCCCCGTCCCGGTGTCCCTGAGACCATCGCCCTGCGCTGGGACAGCCCTCTGCCTCCCAGACACAGAAGCCAGCCCCGTCCTGGGAGACAATATCCCTGGGCTCCCGGTGAGACTTCTTCCCGAAGTGCGCTTGCGCTGATCCTGCTGTCCTGTGGCCTAGTGGCAAAAGCGCCACCAGCTCCCGCTGACAGGAAAGCACACAGATGCACCCAGGGCAGCTTTAGGGACATCTCTGCCCCCTTCTGCAAGAGGACTTGGTGTCCCATACAGGAATGTCAAGACAGGAAGCCAAAAATCGAGCAATCTGGTCATCTGACAACTCTTCCCTCGTGGACATTTGGTTCCATTCTTGCTAAGGGTGACACGTGGGGACATGGCTGCATGCCAGCACTGTGCTAAGCGTCTCACAGGCTAGCTGTTCACACAGCCCTAAGCAGACAGCATTGCTACGTGTGCCGTCCTGAGAGCAGGAGCCGTCCTGAGAGCAGGAGCGTAACACACAGCACGGTCCGGGCATCTGACCAGCACCGCAGGACCGGAAGGCTGCACAGCCGGGACGCGAACCCAGGTGTGCGACAACAGAGGCCACATTCTTTGCCACTGTGCCACTCTGCAGGCGGGGCTCGCCAGGCACGGCCCTGTCTTGTATTCGCAAGGACTTAAGCAGCCACCTGGTTTGCAGCTCCAGGCTGTCCCTGGACCCTTGCCAGAGGCAGTGGGAGAAAGAAAGTGCCAGAACCTGAGAGCACCCCACAGCTCAGAAGTGCTGTCGTGTGCCCAGGGCCGCGTCAGAGCACAGCACAGCCTTGCCAGGCCCCGACAGGAACAGACACGTCTGCAATGGGAGCATCTTGGGAAACGCCCTGGTGGATAGGGCTGTTCCCAGGGCCAGGCCTGGGCGCGGCCGTGACGGGACCCCTCAGGCAAGGGGCAATCACAGGAGGGGGTCTCGCCAGTGCCCACGGGCATGCGGGCTCCTCTTCAGCACAGAGATTGGGAAGATTCATGAGCTGATCCATTAGCCTGGACAGAGTTCTAGGGTCCTACACGGCCTCCGTGGGGTTCCCCGTGAGTGGGGCGCCAACTTTCAAGCAGAGAATTCACCATCATCATCACCACGGCATCGTCACGGCACATCTCGAGCTCTGGCCAAGCTGGCCGGGCTCAGAGACGCGGGACCCATGCAGCTGGGGCTGTGGATGGGGAGCCCCACATCCAGATGTTCTCTAGAGCACAATGAGACACCATTGTCCCCACGAGGGGCCGACCGTGGCGCTGGGCCGGGACTCCCACCCGCCCAGTCTCCACTCAGTGGGCCGCGGCAGGAAAGCCCGAGGCTCCGGCACAAGGCTCTGCTTAAGCCTCTCCTGGTTTCCAGGGCTCCACATTCCCAAGCAATAAACACACGCTTCCCGCATCAGGGCCGCCCGTCTTCTCCGATGGCAGCGCGGGGCTGCACCCCGAGCGGTGACGAGGCTGCCCGAGCACGGAGCCCCCGCATCGGCCAGGCTCCCGCACATGCACGGCCCAGCAGGGGCTTCCACGTGGCGCGATCGCAGGTCCCCGGAGGTGCAAGGTCTGGGTTGGCCTCTGTCAAATGATGGCAGCTCCGTTTTTGAGCAGCAGCGACAACTGCTGAGACAACTCAGAAACCAAGGAGATGTCTGCTCTGGAGGCCCCGCCAGAGTCTCACCGCATCCAGCCGCATGAGGGGCTGTCCCTGGGCCAGGTCACCCACAGAGGGACACCCCGTGGCGTCCCTGGCAGTCCTCGTCACTGACAGTGGCTGGTCCTGTCCTCCTACCCGTGGCGCCTGCCTGTTCTCCTCATGGAAGCTGCCGTCCACTCACTGGGTGTCCCCCCTCAGAGAAACTTTTTTCTTTTTATTGTGGTAAAAAAAACACAAAACACTACAAAAATTCAGCATTTTAACCACTTTTAGGTGCACAGCTCAGTGGCATTAAATACATCTACACTGTTGTGCAACCATCACCACCATCCATCTCCAGAACTTTCTCCTCTTTCCCAACCAAAACTCTGTCCCTATTAAACACGAACTCCCCAGCCCGTGGCACCCAGCACTCTGCTGTCTGTCCCCATGGACTTCCTGCTTTGGGGACCTCAGACAAGTGGAACTGAACAGCATTTGTCCTTTCGTTCCTGGCTTATTTCACGGAGTGTAATGTCCTCAAGGCTCATCCATGTCGCAGTACAGGGTGACAGCTGAATAACGTTCTGCTGTGCACAGAGACCGCGCTTCCCGCATCCACTCGCCTGCTCACGGCCACGGGGCTGCTCCTGGCTTTGGCTACTGTGAATGCTGCTGCTACGAACACAGGCGTGCAGATGTGCCTCCAAGACCCTGATTTCAATTCTTTCGAGCATATACCATTAAGAAAAGTTGCAGGATTGTGTGATCGTTCTGTTTAATTTTTTAGGAACTGCCACAGTTTTCCATAGAGGCTGCGCCAGTTTACATTCCCAGCAACGGTGCACAAGGGTCCGGCCGAATAGTGACCACCCTCGGGGGTGTGAAGAGGTTGAAGACTTTTTTTTACCAAGAACACTTGCCAAGAATCAAAATGGACAGAGTCCTTTGTTCTTGTAAACAGCCGTGTCTGCCCTATTGCTAGAAGGTGGTCAAGACTTTTAGACCAGGAGACAGTTTGGCCGTGAGATTCTTCCAAATCCCTGATGTGCAGTCAGATTCAGAGACCACGGCAGGGAGACGCGAGAGTACCCAGGGCCCGTCCAGCCCTGGTGTCGAGACCTTCAGCGACTCAGCACTTCGGCTGCTGGGGAAGGGGCCTGAGGAGCAGGCAGGCCCTGGGTGCGACAGGCCACCTGTCACTGCTGCTGGAATGCACCCGCTCTGCGGCGAGGCCAGTGCAGGAGCTGGCAGCCCCCTCTCTTCTCCAAGACGTGAGGCCTCCACGAACCTAGAAGACGTAGCCTCTTAACGGAGCAGCTCAGAGGAAACAGTTCCCAGAGAAAAACCAAGAGAAAAAGTCAAGAGTTTTTTCCCCTCCAATATTTTATTTAAATATTAAATTAAAAAACATACATTAACTAATCATTTGGCATACATTTCTCATGTTAACGTAAGAAATAAAATAATTCAGTTACAGTAAAAAAAAAACCCTATATACAGATCAGTCAGATCACGTAGTGTCCTTAAATAGGCTATTGCATCGCAGTCTGCAGGACAGCACTGCTGGGATCCACAACACACATCACACACTCTTAAAAAAACAAGAAACAGAAACACGACTTTACCATCCTCCAAAAGAGGTTCTACAGCAGTAAGAAGAAACAAAAACCACTATGAAAGTAAAGTGCTTGTCATTGCTTCGAAGAGGAAACACACGATGGTTTCTGAGGCCTTTGATCTATGGCGTTAGCACAGAAATCACTTAACGGGGGAAAGGGTGTTGGACTCGGTGTGCTACCTCTGTGGCACAGAGGCAGAGGCTGCGCCCGCCGGCCTGGGTCCCCTCCTGCTCTGGACTCCTCCAAGTCGGCAGGAGACCTTGGTGTTTTCTCCGCGGCGAGGCGCCAGGCCCGCCCCCTCCAGACAGCCCTTTGCCCCCCTGCGAAGCAGTCGCAGAGCAGCAGGGAAAAGCAGTGAGCTCGCCAAGGGCACCGAGCGGGTGCCCACCGCACGGACACAGCCCGCACACACCGGCCTTCCTCCTACCCTCAAGCCACTGGGTCAATCTTTGGCTTTGAAAACACCCACCTTTCCCCCTTTCATAATGACCTCTGTTTAATACTGCAGGTTGTAGAAGCCAAAGTAAGCTGAAGGCACCGGGGCTAGGAAGAGGGACGGGATTTGAGACAGAGCGAGTGGGGAGCAGCAAGTTTCCTTCGTTGCATTCAAGAGGGTTCCGGCTGCCAGAGCCACCACCTGAGTCTACCTGCCACAGGTGAGCCCGAACCTGCCAGGTCAGGCCGCCCTCCCCGCTGCCTCCACCCAGCGCTAAGGGCGAGCAGTCCCCACGGCCCCTTCTGCAGCATGAATGTGGCGCTGGCAGGACACTTCCTAACAGGACCCAGGAACACGAGGGTGTAGTATAAAATATAAAAAATAAGTAGTGTATATCTGTCCCTGTTTATATACATATACAGTATTTGCTTAAAAAAAGGAAACAATGCTATAAAAACACTGACCTAAACCTCTCCTTTCATGTGCCTTGAACAAAGCCCAGCAACAAGAGCCCAGGCCTGGGTGTGGGGGCTGCTCTGCCGGGGAAGATCCCGGCCCAAGGGCAGCGTGGTCACAGGCCAGCGAGCCCATCTCCCACTGTCCTGTCCAGTCGCAGCCGCCCGATACTGCACAATTCACCCAAGTCAGGTGTTCTTGTTGGACCCTGATAATGAAATGCATGAAAACTTAATTAGCAGCAGAAACAAGATGAGCAGCAGAAGAAACTTCTCCTGGGCTTCTCCAAAGACCCCTGGGGGCCCTCGGGACAGAGCCCCCACCACCTCGAAGTCACCCCCACCCACTTTTAGGTTCTTCCTGTGGTTCCTCCAAAGAATCTTGGAAAACTGACTCTTGAGCAGTTTATAAAACTTTTCGCCCAAAATAAGAAAAAACTGTCCGCTGGGCTCTGATTTCAGAAGCGAGAATTCCAAGAATTTGTAGATTATTTCGCCTGGGCTGACCATTTAGAGCTGTTTTAAAACTGATACATAAAAGCAGAAAGTTCACAGTTTTCATTAAAGCATAAACGTTTCAGGAAGTGGAGAATGTTAACTAAACAGGGCAGCAATCCACGCACATGCACACGCCACCCGCCGCCCCACGTCCGTCCGAGGTAATCATCTCATGGCCACGAGAACGCCATGGATGAGGAGCTGAGGTCCCTCGGCCATGTGGCTCCTCCCGCCCCGTCACCAGATCTGTATGGCGGTGCCCACCGGACACTGCCGGCCGTCCCGCTTCTCCCTCCCGTCCACCCGCCCGCATGACACGCCCTAGATTATTATTTTCTTCAGAAAGTTTCCAGTCCCTACTCATAGTTGAGGTCACTCAGTGCAAGGAAAAAAAAAACAAAAAATAAACTGAAAAGCCAAAACACCTAACGTATTGCTTGTTTCGCTTCTAGAAAGTTCTTGGCTTTAAGTCCGATAATGTCTTCACATACTTCAAAGTTATTGCTTGGAAGAGACAGCCGATGTACGCAGACGAGGGTGGGGCCCTCACTGCACCAGGACGAACGTCCCCAGCTGGCAGGAGGTCAGGTCCTCCATCTCACAGTCCCCCCGCGGCAGCCCCGTGGGGTCACAGCCCGGAGCCAGCATGGCCAGGCGCACTGGCGGGGGAGCGGCGGGGAGGGCCGCTGGGCCAGCACTGATGTGCAGATGGGCATCCAGCAGCCGTGCCGCTGAGGCCACCGGGGAGACACTGGCCTGCAGGAATGGGGGCGGCAGCAGCGGGAGCCCCGCTGCAAGGAGGGTGCTGGGGAGCGGGGCAGCCCCGGGGCCGTCACAAGGGCTGAGCGTGTAGGCCTGGGGGGCCTGCTGGCAGGTGGGCACAGTGGCCGGGTGGTGCTGTAATTGGAGCAGCCTGCAAGACAGGAGACGCAGACGGGTCACTCGGCTGGCTGTGCTCCCAGCCTCCCGGGCACTATCGGGTTTCCAGGTCGCCCACATCGCAGGGCCCGCCCACCCTGTGGAGCTGCGCTGGGCTGATGAGGGCCCCAGTACATGACTAATCCCTGAGCAATTCCCGACCTTCCATTTCCCACCTTGCCTCTGCAGCAACGCGGATGCCAGCCAGGCTCATTCCCACTCCCTGCCACGGGCACCCACTCCCGCCTCAGAGACATGCCCTGAAGCCCAAGGCCCCAGCTTCGCACCCCTCCCCGGGGGCAGGAGGAGGGGACGCCTGAGAGATGAAGCCACTTAAGGAAACAAGCCCACCGGGCTGAGGCCCACCAGGGCCAGCGGCCTGTACCTCTGCTGCTGCAGCACCTCTTCCAGCAGGCTCCGGCCCTCCCGGCTGCTGGCCGCGCCGCCGTGCAGGCCCGGGCTCTGTGCTGGGGGGTGGAAGGGGCTCAGGCCTCCCCTGGCGGCCCGGCTGGAGGGGGACTGGCACACCTGGCGAGCCAACCCCTTGATCTTGTTCAGCCCCAGAAACCCCTTGGCCCTCGTGGTCTTCCTCAGCTGCTGCCGGAAGGCTTTCAGCCCTGTGAGGGGTAAAGCCAAGTGGTCAGCACCTCCCACCTCCAGCCCAGGACCTGCAGCCTCAGCTGACGGGGTTTCCAGCCTTGGGAGGGGTTGGGAAAGGACAGGGCTGCACATGGCACAGGGCAAATCGAGCACCTGAGCCCCAGGGAGGCCTGGGGGGAGCCAGGTGGGTCCCCAACTCCATCCCAAGTCAGACACCCAGCACAGAAATGTCCCCTGTGCTTTTAGGACCAGCCAACAGAGGCCATTTGCTCAGGGGCCCAGGTCTGAGTCCATCCCAGCAGACCAGGATGCCAAAGCCAGGATACTACCTCTGACCACCCGGGACACCATTGGTCCCATCTGGGCCTGATAGAGCATGGGGGATGTCATCTGCCACCACGACAAAGTGACCTGCTGCCAGGGACAGGAGTGTCCCCTGGAGAAGGTGGAAGTGGGCGTGAAAGGAGCATGGCTCACCCTGGGTCAGCGAGGTGTCCGACGCCCTCCGGCCCTCCTGGAAGCTGACGGGGAGCAGGGCGGCTCCTCCCAGGTCCCCCTGAGCCTGCAGCACAGGGGTGGCGGACTGCGAGCCCAGGAATGGCGAGGCCAGTCTGACCGGGGAGTAGGTACCCAGCAGCCCCTGAGTGGCCAGGCCACCACTGAGCCCTGCAGGGCCATCGCTGGCGGAAGTCAGACAGCTGTCGGAGCTGGTTCCTTCCGCAGGGCTTGCCATGGCGGAGGGGGAGACAATGATACCTGTGGGAAGAGTACAGTGCTCTTGAGGGAAGCCCCCTTGCTCTCCAAGGCTGAGCAGTCAGAGGTGCCGACTGCCACAGCAGAGGGACAGGCCTCTGCACCTCCCAGGCTGTAGCCGGCCCGGTGTGGCCCACTGGTGGGAGCAGCATCTGCACTGGCCGTAACATTTCTCCTCCCCGCCCTGGTGGGAAAAGGGCCTCTACTGGTGGCTCGGGCCCAGGCAGCCCCAAAGGCGAGCCACCATGGGGGTACAACAGCAGGTGGCAGGCCATCAGCCGATCTCAGACCCCAGAACACAGATGACCAAATGCCACACTGTTATTTCAACCAAAATGACCACGTACACGGTCTCAGTGTGAACCGTCTTGGGGTCTCAGGGATTGAAACCAATAGCAGATCCTGAGGATCCAATCAGAAGGGGCCACTGGGCAAGCAAGGTCCGTCCCACGTCACTCCACCGTAGCCTCCACCACGAGCCCAACCACCAAGCGTCTCCCTTGTCCTAGGGACACTTACACGGAGGGGTGAGGGGGGAGAAGCGGGTGGAGACCTCGGCCAGGGTGTGCCGCCGGCCTGTGCTGCTGGGCAGGGGCTCCTGGGCCTCCCGCTCCTCCTCCAGCCCCGGGCCCTGCCGAGCCTCCTCGCTGATGGCCGTGTCCAGCAGGCTGCTGGGGGAGACCGGGCGGTGCCGGAACACTCCACTGCAGTTGGCGTCCACCGGGAAGAACAAGGGCTGCGGCAGAAACACAAACCAGTGACTTCCTGTGGCTCCTGAGAGCCCGGCGTGTGGGGGCATCACCTCGGGGAAGAAGGTGGGCCACCCACCTGGAGCGAGCTGTGGAGGTCACAGTCCATCTCAGCCTGCAGGACGGACTGCGCCAAGGTCGGGGGCTGCGGGCACAGCAGGACGGAGCGGAGAGGGTCGGCAGGCAGACCTTCCTGAGGCACCTGGGGGGGTGGCAGACAGGGAAAGATGCCGTCAGGGGCGCGCGAGAGAGCACACTGGTTCTGGAGCGGCAGAGATGCCAGGGCTGTGCCCTCCTCTCCAGGCCTGTACTCAGCTGATGGCCCGCAGACAGTCAGGAGCCTGCGGCTGCTAGGTGGGGCATGGACCCCGCAGAGACGCCCACATGGGGACCCACCCACCGCCTGGGGCCCTCCTCTTGTTCCAGGGCACTGCTGAGCTGGAGCCTCGTGGCTCAGAGGACACAGTCCAAGGAGAAGGGACGGGACGGGGCTTTGGGAAGAGATGCCTGCCCCTCACCTCCAGACCACTGAGGTCGGAGCTCCTGGGCCTGTGAGGCCTGGCGGGCCCGGGGCGGGCACACGGGGTGTTCCGGTGCTCCTGGAGCCGCTCCAGGAGGAGGTAATAGATGGCGGCAAAGTGGTTGTAGCTGCGGCTCTGCAGCGACTGGAGGGCAGAGAGCAGGAGAGGTTAGGGAGAGGGCGGCTACCGAGGTTCCATTCCAAGACTATTCCCAAGCCAAGAAGGACCTTCAGACAGGTGGGCAAGCTGGCCCTTCAATGAACCCATGCCCCATTTTAACTTTCCTGACAAAGCTGCCAGCTCCCTGTCCTGGCGCCATGCGCGGGCCCAGGTGAGGGCTGGGCGCTGGGAGCAGGCGCTCACCTCCACGGTCCGCTGCCGGTCGATGCCGAGGGTCTGCATGATGCCCAGCACCCGCTCGTCGGGGTCGCCCGTGCTGGAGCTGCAGCCGTGTGCGGGGCAGGCGAGGGAGGCCTGGCGCAGCAGGCAGGGGTCGGCCTGCATCCACCTGTGCTGCCGGATCTGGGCGATGGTGATGCGCTTGGCGGGGTCCACTACCAGCATGCGGCGGATCAGGGTCTCGCAATCTGCGGGAGACCGAGGGAGACTGAGCCCTGGGCAGCTGGGCCTACGCATGTTTCCACCCCCCACCCCACGTGGGCAAACACACAAGCAACTGTCTCAAGGAACTCAAGGCCAGAGGCACCAGCCTACACCAGTAGCTCAGACCTGCCACCCAAGGAGAGCCACCAGCCGGGGCTCAGGCCCCTGGAAGGCCGGGCTTTGGTCTCTAAACGTCTGCCAGACAGAACCACTTAGACTCCCCCGTTCTGCTGCGGCACACACTTGAGTAGGCAATGGGTCAAACATCTTTGTGAAACGGAAAAGTGCTGTGCGTGGTGGCCAGCAGATCAGACTTGGGGACAAGACTAGCACCCTGGGCACTGGCGTCAGCCTGCAGAGCAAGGGCACCTGCTTGCCCTAGAAGCAGGGCACTGAGAAAGCACCCAGAGGGTTGGGTTTCCCCTGCAGGCCCCAGTAACCCAGGCCTGATTCCCAGCCTTGGCAGCGGCTCAGCAGACAGCCACTCGGGCACTGCAGGAGACGCGGTCCTCCCCGCCCAGCAGCGCCTGCCGCGAGACCGTGCCTACCCACCTTGGGACATGAAGAAAGGGATGCGGAACCGGCCCTCCAGCACCCGCTGTCTCAGCGTCGGCAGGTTGGGCCCGTCGAAGGGGAGGGAACCACAGACGAGGACATACAGCACGACACCGAGGCTCTGTCAAGGACCAAGGGCCACACGTCAGCACCCAGCACCCTCCCTGGGAACGGGGCCTCCCAAACGGTGTCTGCACGCACTCGGGCCCTACCCAGATGTCCAGCTGGGGGCCTTCGTACTCCTTCCCCTCAAAGACTTCTGGGGCTGCGTACGGGGGGCTCCCACACCACGTGGAGAGAGGCTCTCCTGGCTTATAGAAATTCCCAAATCCAAAGTCTGAGAGGCAAAGAAACATACGGATAAAGTTAGACACGGAGGAGCTGCGGTTTCAGAGGTTGCGCACGAAACCCCGAGGCCCTGGCTCTAGGCAGCCGCACACCCCACAGCACTTCCTGCGCAGGCGCGCGCTGGCCCTCCTTGCCTGCCAGCTTGATGTCCATGTTGCTGTCCAGCAGCAGGTTCTCGGTCTTGAGGTCGCGGTGAACGATGTGGTGGCCGTGGCAGTACTCCACGGCTGACAGAATCTGCCAGAACTTCTTCCGCGCTTCATTTTCACTCAGGTGACCGTTGGACGTCAGATAATCTGAGGAGCGACAAAAGCAAGCTGTGTCCCCAAATGCAAAGTCTGCCCCTGCCTGGGGCGCAAACAAGGACTGCTGTGGAATTTGAGGGCATGAAGACCCAAATGCCACCTAGCAAATCCAGACACATCAGCATTTGTTTGCAACAGATATTATCAGTACGTGTGACTTACCAAACATTTCTCCATTTTTTGCAAATTCAGTGACAATGTAAAGCATGTCCTTTGTTTCCATAACCTAAAAAAAATACAGACCTAACATTCAACCACAAGAAAAAGGAACACACACCAATGATATAAAATAATCCAAATGATCCACTTGAACCCCAGTAGATTTTTAACTTCTCTAGAACGAGTATATTCATCACGTAAAAAAGAAAAAAATGAACAAACAAAAATAAAGGGGATTCCTACTCAGAAATCTGAGTTTCAAAAAATTACAGGTGAATTCCTCACTAACTTCCTTGCCTGTCCTGATAAACCTGCTCTCACTAAAGGTCACATCATGTTAGAATTCCCCTGTATCATCACAGTTAACTCAGCTGGCCCCATGCACACCTTGAGGACTCCGCAGGCTGCAGATGCCAAAGAGGTTGCTGGAGTTCTGATGGCCTTTCTTCTAGAAGCCTAGCAGGTAACAGATCATTCAAGCCAGTGGCCAGAACAAACTGAATAATAGATAACAAACACCCCATCCCACTGGCTTTATTGCGGAGATCAATTAGGACACAGGAAGCCTGCTTTGCAGGTGAGCCAGGATAGCCGGCTCAGTGTGCAGCAAATGCCACAGCCGACGTCAGTGTAGCCCTTACAAATTCATTCGCTCATCAATAATTTTATTTTACTAAAAAAGAGATTTAATACAGAACTGATGCCTGTGTGTATTTTAAACTATTTTAGAGAGAGAGAGACAGTACACTCTTATGGAACAAGATTTCTTTGTGTTCAAAACAGAGTTATTCCTTTGTAAATACACTTCAAAGACAACTGCTTTGATCTGTAAATCTAATCAGAAAAGTGTTTTTAAGATTCTAGCAGTTTCGCTAGAATTTCAACTGCCCCTGCCCCTAAATGGGTGGTGGGACAACGCATAAGACGACTCACTCCTGTCCCCGACCACAGACGGGGAGAAGAGCCGGGAGAAGAGTAAAGAGGCCGGGGGAGGGAGGGAGGGGCTCGGCAGCGGCATGGAAATCAAAAACTAGCATCTTCAGAACCCGTGGAATAAAAGCATGCTACACCACCAAGCGCTGGTCTCCAAATAGCTGAAGAACCAGATACAGCAGCAAAAAGAAAATTCACCTCCAGCATCCAGCGCATGGGCAATCTGTTTCCTTCACTGAGCTAATTAGTTCTACACAGTGGCCAAGTGGAAGAACAGGAAGAAGTGGAAGGTCCTAACCTCACGGTTCAGCCCTTCAGCAAAGTCAGAAACAAAGCCGGCTCAGCCCACCCCGAGGAAATGGCCAGGCACATTGCACAGGCAGTGACATCAGCCCCCGTGGAGGAAACTTCTTATCTCCAAGCACAACTTTAAAATGACAACAGAAACAAAACACGAACCCCAGGTGCACATGGCACGGGTCCTGTGCTGTGGTGGAACACAAGTCCCACCGACCCTGCTACCTTTATTTTAATTGAGTAGAGAATCTTCTGGGGGATAATTTCAAATTATAATTCTCCTATCAGACTGTTCACTTAGCTGTCCCAAATGCACAAACATACACAACACCCCAAAATCAACTCAGATACACATGGTTTCATAAGAATGATTAAAAGGAACTTATACCCAACACCACTGGATGAAGTATACAGCATTTTCAAAGAATTTATTCTTCTGCAGGAAGACTTGATTGCATTTTTGCAAAAGTAGTCATTTACTACTAGGGAGGTAAGAGACTGCTTTGCTGTTCTAATTAAATTAGCACTTATTTCTCAAAGATACAATTTATTAATTTCAACATGAGGACAAAAATAAAGTCACAAAATAAACCAACAGGCAGACAGGGTGAGGCATGTTCCTAATGTAGACTGGATGACAAGTTCCTGCTCTTACTATGGCAAAAGTATTTTCATCTCTCCAATCTTCACTGGAAGAGTTTAAGCAGGGAACACAAATTGTTCACTACTGCCTTGGAAAAGATAAATTAATGAAAACTGGTAAGAGCAGCTGGCTTTAAAGTTTAATAAATATGTGCAAAGGCTGAAGTTTTTAGTTTCACTCAAGTTTGTCCTGCTAAATGCTTGACCTATGGCAATCCTACAGCTACAGTTGTTTGCTTTCATAGTAAAGCAAATTTAACAAAAGACCTCTACGCATTTAAAATGGGAACACGTTAGAATACCAAGAACAATTTTAATGAATCAAACCTCAACTATCATCCAAAAGCAAGAAATAATTGTAAATACATCTGCACAGCTTACAAAAATCAATCTATTTACTTATATAACCAACTTCCTGACTCCCACACACCCCAAAGAGGGGGCAACCTTCAGAAATTGCAGACTTAATGCTGCTGAAAATTAAAAATAAACACTTGTAACGGGGAGAGGCAAACCCGCGCTTACCTGGTAAAGCTTTATGATATGAGGGTGATTCAGAAGCTTCATGAGCTGAACCTCACGATATATTTTCTCCAAATTGCTTGAATCTAATCGTGTTTTATCAATTATTTTTATTGCAACCTACAGATTTTAAAAAGAAAAAGGATATTTTGTTTTTGAAAAGAAGCCTCACTTATTGTACACATTTCAATTTTTTTGCAAGTTAATTTCTCAATTATTTTATGCCTCCAAAATGTCACAAAAAGTTGGGGGGGGGGAATAACCAAAACAACCACTAATATTATTTAGTACACTCAAAGTTAAATGTTAAGTGTCTTCAGTATTGGCAGGCCCCCTTTACAGGGCTTTAGCTCTGAATCCATAAACCACCGCATTCCTGGGTCTTTTTTTCTGGTCATTATCTTCTTTGCTGTCTCCTAGTATTTGTACAAATTATGCAGAAGCGTATATAAAGCAGCTTCTTTACCAAACTAACGCTGCCAGCGTTTGCCCACGATGGCGAGCAACCCTGCAGGCGCTCTCGACACGGGTCCACCCCGGCGGGTGGGGGAGCCCCACGCACCTGAGTTTTGGTGACCCGGTGCCGCGCCAGCTTCACCACTGCGAAATTGCCTTTGCCCAGGGTCCGCTCCACGTCGTAAAAGCCCACCCGGAGGGGCTTCTGCTGGCCCGGGCCCGCGGGGGCCGCGCCGAACTCCGACATGATCACCATGGCTGTGGGCTGCACCTGCGGCCACGGAGTGCGGTCAGCGCCCGAACCGACCCGGCCGGGCTCCGCTCCAGCCTCCGGACCCCGCTCCCACGCTCGCCCCCGCCGCCCGCGGTCGGCTCCAACCGGAGCCCCGGGACCCTAATCAATCCCACGGGACGCGAGGACCCGCTCCCGCACCTGTCGCCGGTCGGTTCCACTCCCCCTACCCCCTCCGGACCCCCCCAGCCCCGCGGGGCACACGGACGTGCCCAGCCGCTGGCGCCGTCCCGACCCGGCCCCGGAGCCCCCGCAGCGAGAAGACCCGCTCCAGCTCCCGCCTCCCGCCGCCCGCGGTCGGTTTCGTCTCCACTCCCGACCCCGAGCCCGCGGGCGCGCGGACCCGCTCGCACACCGCCCCCAGCCGGCTCCGTCCCGACCCCGGGACCCCCGAGCCCGAGGACCCGCTCCTACGTCCGGCCCCGCCGCCGCAGCCGGCTTCCTCTCGGCCTCAACGCCCGAGCCCGCGGGGCGCGCGGACCCGCAGCGCCCGCAACACGGGGAGCCGGCGGGCGGCCGGGCTGCTGCCCCCGCGACCCCGACGCGCGCACCTCGGGGCCGCCGGGACCCCAGCGGCGGTCGCGAGCCGAGACCCGCCCGCCGCCCGCGGGCCGCCGCCTCACCTCCGCCGCCCTCGGGGCGCCCGGGCAGGGACGCTGCCGGCCCCGCGGCTCCCGCCGTCCGCTCGGCCGCTCGCGCTGCTCGGGCGCCTCCCGCTTGGGACGCCGCCGCCGCCGCTGCTGCCGCCGCCCGGGCCGCGCCGCATGTCAGCCCCGCCGCTTCGCCGCACGCGGCGCCGGGCCCGCCCCGGCCCGCCCCGGCCCGCCCCGGCCCGCCCCCCGCGCGCTCCGCCCCCCGCGCGCCCCGCCCCGGCCCGCCCCCCTCAGGCCCCGCCCCACCCGGCCATTGACGTCAAGTTGACGCCAGAGCGACGCGCGGCCGAGCGCGGGCCCGGCGGGCGGGAGATTGGGCGGTTGCCAAGAGACTGGTGGCTCTGACGCGCGCGCCGGAGAGGCCGTCGCCCTGGCGACCGCGGGCGGTGGCGTCAGGGACGCGGGCGGCCGAAGCTCGCCCGCCCGCGCCCCGCCGGGCGCCCCCTGTCGTCCCCGCGTCGCGCCCCCGCCCGCCGGTCGGGACCCGGATGCCTGGGTGGCCGCTCCGGGCCCGCGCGTAGCCTCGGGCCCCACTTGCGCTCGGTCGCGGCGCGGGGCCTGCGGGGCGGGGGGGGCTTTGTGGTGCGGAGACCCCGGCCCGAGGACGGCGGGAGCGCGGGCGCCGGTGGGCGTCGGTTCCTCGGGCTCTGTGGAAGTCTCCGGTTCCCGCGGTCAGGAACCGAACAGCACGGCGCGGGCCGCGTCCTGTGGGGCCCTACCGGCCTCGGGGAGGCTCCGGCCCGCCCACCCCGTCCGCTGGGCCGCTCTGCTCTTTGCGCCCTTGCGCCTGGGCAGAAAATCCACCCTTGTCTAGCTGGGGGCTGGCGGGGGCAGGGTAACGGGCGAACGGTAATTTTGAAGCCTTAGGAAGGCAGCAGTGTGGGGCTTAAACTCCATCTAGCCTAGAGTCGTTTTTCCTTGTGTTAAATAAAAATATTCCTTCGTAGAAGCGGGTGCGGAGCAAGAACTGAGCGAAATTGATTCGGAGCTTAGATCCATCCCTCCCTGAGGGCAGGGGACGAGCCTCTCTGGATCCCCCCAGCCTGACCGCATTTCCCAGTCGCCCCCCACACTCCAGGGTTGTTCTGGGGTCCGTTTGTTTGAAAGGCTTTCGAGGAAACTAATAGTCGCAAATAATTTGTCTTTGAAAGCGGTCTCTTTCTTTGTCCCGGTTTATACACTAAGAATCTGGAGTATTTTTAGTTCCAGTTGAACGGTTTAATCCGCTTCTGGGTGTCCCAACACCCTGCTACCCTGTTCCTAGAACTAAACAAGAAGGGAAGAAGCCACCGCCTGATCACACTCACCATTTGGTCCCTCACTCTGCGGCTTAAAATCTTTCCCGGAATCAAACCCAACCCCCAGGCTTCTGCTGCCCTCCCACTACCCGCCCAGCCCAGATCTAGCCAGGGCCTTTGGAAAGGTCACAGGTGTTTGCAAACACCTGGCTGGCTGTTTGGAAACATTTCCTCAGTGTCCCAAACAGCCACGGCTGCCTTCCCAGACACCGTCTGGGACACAGGTGCCCCTGACCTCCCACCCCGCAACCCTTCCTAAGCTGCCCAGATCCTGAACAGCCCTGTGCCAACAGTGACATCCTGTCTCCCCTTCCCCAGCCCCTGGGCCGGGAGCTTGCCCTGCAGAGAAAGGCGGAAACGCAGAGGAAAAGGCCAACCTCGACCCAGGAATGGCTGTCACCTCTCCCCAGCGGGGCTTCTGGCACCCGCATGGATGAGTCTATGCTTTCCACACCAGCGGCAGCTGCTCCCAGTGTCTGCGTGTCGTGTCCTTGGCCCTTGGAGGCTGCACTTCCTTTCAGAATCCTTGAGTTCTCTTCAGTTTTTTAGTCTCCACGCTTCACACACGTCATGACGAAAAACACCTACAGTGTGTGCTTCGAAAGATACAAGCAAGTGATTCGAGGAATTCCTCATTTAACATAATGGAAGAAATACTCTCAAAGTCTGCAGGAATGGTACCTTTATTATTACAGGTTTGTGGGAAACAGTTTTCTCTTCCATTTGGAGTTTCTTAAGCCTGTCTTGTAATTGCAGTTTCCAGCGTTCATCTGTTTTTAGACCTCGAGACTGGAAACTCTATCCACAGGAACTGGGTCCCTTTCACAGTCCTAGTTCAGCCCCTGGGCGCTGGCCGTGGGCATGTCATTAAACTCTCAAAGTCAATCTGTAGATGCAGAGGGGAGCTTGGGGGCAGCATTTATTCAAGTGGGTGGGTGCCCAGGGGGCTCCAGTGCGGCTTAAAGGGAGGGGGGGAGCATCCTTTTCAAGATAGCTTCCCCCAGCCCCAGGCAGACCAAACACTTTTCTTTCTTACCCCTCCCTTCTAGACACCCAAGGCCCTTCTCTGTCCTCCTGGCTTTGTTTCGTTGGCTTTGGTTTTGTTTGTTAAGGCCTTAGCCTGGTGACTTCAGGTACCAGAAAGGAAGAGCAACCTATTCAGGACTCAGGTGCAGGCCTGGGTCTGCTCTGCCCCGTGGTGTTTGGAGAGCGTGACAACAGATGTGTGTGCCCTGGGCGGGGAGGTCCAGCCCCGGCCTGGGATGGGCAGGCGGGAGGGAAGCCCCAAACCCTCAAACCCTCAGTGGGTGGCCCAGTTGTCAGGGTAAGTCAGGAGCTCTCGGTGAACAGGTCCACACAGTGACTGCCCAGCACCGCCCATGGATGGCATCACCCCTGCATTGTCTCAGCACTGGGAGGCACTGGCTGCGTGACGGCCTCATTCAGCTGCTCGGGTCCAGCCAGGTCAAGTGTCCCATTTTCATCAGGCCAGGCTTCCAGGGCTGCCTCAAAGGACCACAGGTGACGGCAAAGCAGGCCGGGGCCCTCACCTCTCGACAGGGAGCAGAAGTGGAGAGACCTAGAATGAGATGGTCCCTGGGGCCTGGGGACGTTGGAACAGGGGTGGAGGGGAACTGGAGGGTCTGGAGAGGCAGTCTGGGTGGGCAGAGCAGAACTGGGACAGACTGGGCTTTCCCGCATGCACCCAGAACCTATTCACGGACTAATTGCCCTTCCAACTCCAGATTTCTAGGGTTTCGAGTTCCCATGTCTGTGTCTGTCCTTAGTGAGGAATGTTAACGTGGCTGACGGGTTTGCTTGATATCAGAGCAGGGCCTCAAGGCTGAGGGCCCAAGAGGCCTTTGGCCCGTGTGCTGAAGTCCTAGGGAAGCTGAGGTGGGCGCGGGAGGGGGCCAGTGTCGGGGAGAGGCAACAAGGGCCAAAATGGGGCGTCTGCAACCTACGGGGGCTCGTTAGGAAGAGCGCATTCGACAACCTGGTTGTCACCCGGCCTGACCTGGCATCTTCGGAGTAAACCTGCATCCATAAACGCCAGTTTCCCGCCATTTTACTGGAGGTACCAAGCGATTGGGGAGCGAAGTTCCGACACCTGCCGCACTGCAGAACAGAAGCCTCTGGGATGCTCTGGGCCTCGAGCAGATGCGGGCGACCAGGACCGGAGCCCTGGGGTGGGCTGCGGAGTGTTGCTCATGCCCCTTATTCTGGACTTTCTGCCGGCCACACAGGGCACACGACTCCTGCCCCAAGAGGGAGCCCACTGGCATTGAGCACAGTAACCTTTTTTTTTTTTTGGTTACTATTCACGCATTCAAAAAAAAAATATGTGAGTTTCTACCATTTGCGGGGAGTAGACATGGGTAAGCGTGACCCCGACTCTGCTGTGAAACAGTGACAGACAGACGCAAGCTTGAGGGCCAAGGTGGGGAGACACAGGTCCCAAGAGGAAGGTGAGACGTCGAGATACCAGGGTGGGTTTCACAGTCATCTACCAGATGGTCCAGAAGGGCTCAGGACACACCTGCAGCCTGTCGGGCCCTGCTGGGGGTATGGGCACAGTGGGAGCACATGACGAGACACCCTCTCTCGAGGACTGTCCGCTCCGGTGGAGGAGAATGACGCTGCAGACATAAGAGGAGGACGGTGTTTCAGAGGGCAGTGGTGGCGGGAAGAAAGTGAGTGGGGCTGGGAGATAGGGTGCTGTGCCAGGAGTGTGGCCTTGGTGGGGACTGCCTCCCGGGGCGGGGCACGGGCAGTTGGCAGCCACCCGCACCTGCCCTCTCGAGCGATGAGCAGCGTCTCTGCAGGGGCGAGAAGGGGAGAGAGGAGACGGAGACGAGCTCTTCCGAGCAGGGGAAGGCAGACCTGGCGGAAGTACCCACGTTGTCGAATGTCCGTCTGCTACCCGTTGCCCGAAGTTTGTGTGGCTTTTGCTCAGAGCTGCTTGCAGGGCAGCGTGGCACGTCCGGGCTTCCCCAGCGAGGGGCACTGCCGAGGACGAAGGGAAGGGAGGCGGGAGGCGGAGCTGCCGGCCCATCAGGCAGGAACCGGATGAATGCTCTCTCAGCAGACTGGTTTTTTTTTCCTAAATGTAAAAATTAATAGAAAATGCTAAGTAGAAAATTAAGAAAATATAGAAATATGTAAATATGAAAACGAAAAGTGCCGGCAGTGCTTTTGGCAGTTGGACGTTTTTCATTAGTCTTTCATTAGAACGGTACCGGGCCGTCCCCATCCGTCACTGTGTGTAGCCTTCTCCCCCACCCCCACCTCACCCAGGATGCGTCTTGCCTTGTCGCCCAATGTGGAGCAGAACTGTGACTTTCAGGTGTCTGCCTAGAATGCCCTTGTGGAATTGGACTCACCGTCCCCATGGAACGCAGTGCTGGGGTGGCCACTGTCTCCTCCGAGGGTCTCTTTGAGAGGGACAGCACGGCACAGCACGGGCCAGCGGCCTGGGATGAACAGATTGTCCTGTCCCAGCCCCCCGACCCCGACCCAGGCTGGCAGAGTGACCTCCGACGAGCCTTTCCTCCCACATTCTCTAGACTTGCTCTGGGATGGCGCGGCCGTCTGGGAGACATCCGGGGTCGGGACTGGCCGCCTGGCCCAGCCCCTCGGACACAGCCCTAAGGAGGTGGGTTCGCTCGGCACCAAGAACAGGAACCTCGGGAGCGCAGGGCCCCAGACACGTCTGGCAGCTGAGGGCCGGGGCCGTGGTGGGCTGCGAAGGGGAGCACGCGTCCTGGTTGCCAAGGCAACGTGGAGGCCTCTGCCTGTGGGGAGGACGCCGGGGACGGGGACTCCGGCAGTGTCGGGCCCTTTCAGCGCAGCCTGCAAAGGTGTGCTCTTTCTTTCTGACCTGGTTTCCATGGTTTTGGGTGTTGCTGTTGTTGTTTGTGTAAAAAGAAAACACATTCACTTACGAGGCCGTGAAGACATCATTGGATCAGCTGATACAAATGAACATAAACTAGTTCCCAGGCCGAGCACTGTCGTGACATCTTATCACGCAAGGCTGTTGTGACATGGGACAAAGTGGGACAAAGTCCAGTGGCGTTAGCACACCATTGTCATGCTGGCATTTCCACTGTGGTCCCTGTTAGACCAGAAAGAACAAAAGTTTGGTGGGAAAATAAAGTACACTTTTCCTGTAAAACACAGCTCATTCCAACACTACTTAGAACAGAGTGACAGAAAGTGGGCAGAGCGTCTTGGGACCATCTGGGCCAGGAAGAAGGTCCAATCATCCCTTACTTAGGACCAGGATTCTCTGGGTCACCTTGAGGCCTGGAAGGAAGTTTCCAGAACCTTCTTTGCACAAAAAACCCCACAGATTTAAAATCAGCGAGGTTCAGGAGTTGGGCCAGCAGGATTGGAACGAAGGAGTCTCAGATCCCAAACGAGCTGCGTTGCTTCTGAGTTCTCAGAGCCAGGGCGCAGGTGCGTAGCTGGTGGGATGGCTGCCTTTGGGTTTCCCTCGGTGATATCCGGACGGCAGAAGAGAGATGTCATAGAACAATGGGATGTAACGTGATCCGTAAAGAAGTTCAAGCACTTAATAAAAGAGGAAGCGCCTGGCAGCCTGGGTCCGCCCAGCCCACTCCACCACCCCATCATGATAGTCACTGGGTCCTTGGGGAAGGTCCTCCCTCATCCCATGCCTGGCAATGCCTCGGAGATTCCCAGGCTGACTCTGGTCGGAAGGGTCTTTCTTCACTGTTACCTGCTGCCGGCAGCCCGGACTGGCTCTGAGCACTCACGTCTGCTCAGCTGCGGCTGGGGCGGTGGGAGGAAGGTGACATTGAGACTTCTGCCCCAGCTCCCAGCCGGCTCTGACTGTCCCTGCTGGGCACCCCGGGTGGCCAGGGCCTGGGCCTGGGCCTACGTTTCTATGGCCAGGGTGCAGCCTGTTTCCTGAGCGGACTGCGTGCTGCTCTTCCTGGGGCTTTGAGTTTTTTTAAAACAAAGCTTGGTGCGCTTAGGGAGAAATAGGCAAAGCCACAAACTGTGCAGTTAAACTCGGATTAAATCCATATTATCTGGTTTTGGGGGCAGGGATGGGAGAGCATGGGGTCCAGGGAACGGTTTGGCCCTGACACCCAGCCTCAAGGGACATGCCCAACCCCTGCCATCTGAAGCCTTCTGGGGCAGAAGCCACAGGTCCCAGGTCCCGCCAGCCCTCCCGCCTGCCTCCTCCAGCCCTCCCCTGAGGCACAGGTGAAGGGTCAGGCTGGGCAGCCACTGGAGGCGCCAGGATGAGGGAAGCAGGCACCTCTGGCCAGGCCTGGCGCCCCCCCCCAGACCAAGCCTGGGGCCCAGCACGGCTGCTGAAAGACCACCAGGGCCAGGCCGGGCTGTGACCAGCAGTTGTTACTTTCCCCTGCCGTGATCACACCTGGACCGCACACACCTTCCTGTGCAAAGTCCAAGCAGCCCGACTGACGCGAACCCTCCCTCCACCCCCGAGGGCCATGCACCGGCACAGGCGTGAGGTGCCCGTGTGGGGTGTTCTGCTCAGGCTGCGGCCCTCTCCAGGGATGCTGGGCACCGAGCCCCCGAGGGTCTCAGCCCTGGCTGGTAAACGGGAAATGTCATTCTTGGGGTCACTGTAGCTTAGAGCACCCCCACCAGTCAGCACTCCTGACTGCACCCAACTGTCACTGGCCGGAGGACCTGGGGAAATGGTCCCCTGTTAGGGTGTGGGGTCTGCGAGACTCGGAAGGGCCATAACCGCAGCCTCAGAGACCCTGGGCAGGACACCAGGGCCACTCCTCACCGCCAGTGTCTGACTCTCAAGGCCCTCAAGGGCTGCAGTCAAGGCCACAGGGCTCAAAGAGCCTGATTGGCCACGTGTAAGTCACGTGACCAAGCCCTGGCCACAGTGGGGGCTGGGTGAATGGCAGCAGTGAGAGCCTGATTGGCCCCAGTGAGGTCATGTGACTGTGCCTTGATGATGGCAGAGTTGAGAGCCCAGCTGGCCCGTCATCCCTGTGGCCAGCCTGGCCGGGGACGGCTGTGCTTCTCCAGCCTCGTCCTTTGGGCAAGCCGTGGTCCCAGCAGTCACCCGGGGAGGCAGACGGCCCGGAGGTCCTGGGAAGGCAGCAGGGGCCCCTGGCGGGGCCTGCAGCCTGGGCAGTGTCTTCTGCTGTCTCGGGGCTGCTGAGGCCAGCAGGGCCCATGGGCTGCAGCCCCGGGTGGGTCAGGCAAACCTTCCAGAGGGGCCTGGTGAACCCCGCCAGGACCCCATCCCCGCTGCCCAAGCCTCAGCTGCCTGGGGAGAGGGTGGGGAACATGGATCATTAAAACCCAGCCCTGCCCCTGGCTCTGGCCGACCTGATCTGCAGCACGCACCGTCCTGGGAGATCCCCAGCCGTGTTTGCACACAGATTTTGCAGGGACAGGGAGGCCTTGGTGAGCCTGTCACACAGCTCTGGGAGATGATATCAGAGGGCTCGGCTTGGTGACACTTCTGTCCCTGCAGGGAGGGGTGGCTCCTTATGCGATGTGTCTTCCCTGTGAGCCTCTCAGGGTAACCTGGGGAGGCTGGAAACCCCAGCTTCTCTCCTGACTCTGCCCTGACCTGCGGGCTGACCCAGAGCAAGTGACTCGGAGCCTGAGCTCCCGGGTCCAGGTGTTCTCCCATGTCATTGTCCCCTCTGACTTAAGTGTCCGCAGACGGTGGGATGAACAGGGGAAGGAGAAGTGCTACAAGGAAGGGGAGGGACACAAGGGGGTCCCCAGACAAGAAGGAATTGCCGCCTGCTGTACATGCACCACGACAGCTCCACAGCTTGGCCAAGCCGGAGAGGGCAGGAGAAGGCGGCCGCGTGTCCGCTCTGCCCCAGATGTCACTTAGGAGCACCACGGCCCATAATCAGACCCTTGCTGCCAAATTTAAATTGTTTTATTACTTCAAGTAAGTAAGTTTGTTGCTTTTGTTGGGCATTATTATTACATCTAACTAACATTGGATTCAAAGATTAGTGCACATTAAGTGATTTGGAATTTGAAAATTTTTTCTCTGATGATGAAATTGAATATATGACTATTATAAGAAATAGATATAAAAATAATAATATATAAGAAAGAAACAATACAGTTAAGATAATCCATAATTCTAGCACTCAGATATCACCAATATTAATATTTTGGTATGTTTTTTCTGGTTATATAAATATGTGTTGTAGTTTTTTTTTTTTTGTTTTTTTTTTTTAGACCAGGTCTCGATTTGTTGCCCCAGCTAGAGTGCAGTGGCGTCAGCAAAGCTCACTGCAGCCTCAAACTCCTGGGCTCAAGCGATCCTCCTGCCTCAGCCTCCTGAGTAGCTGCCACCACACCCAGCTAATTTCACCATTTTTAGTAGAGATGGGGTCTCGCTCTTGCTCAGGCTGGTCTCAAACTCCTGACCTCAAGCAATCCTCCCACCTCGGCCTCCCAGAGTGCTGGGGTTATGGGCGTGAGCCCACACCTGCCCTGTCGTAGATCTTTTAAAAATAAATTTGGATTATACCCCATATTAACAGTTTTATATCCTGTTTTTCTGTTTATAGAAAGAGAATTCCTTATGTCATGTATTAAAGACATTATTTTTAATGTCTAATATTTCATTATATTCTAGCATTTAACATTCCCATTTATTTAACGTTTCTCCTATTTTTAGACAATTGTTGTTTCTACACATTATAATAAACAATGTTATTGTGAGCATCTTTTCCAAAATTCTAAATTCCTATATGAAATTTTTCTTTATGATAAAGCCTTAAAAATGGAATGACCAAGTTAAAGAGGATAAATTCTCTTAAAGCCTTTGTTACCTGTTGATAAACTTCTAGGATACTCCTGACCTTAAACTGTGCCAACATTTAAGAATTTTCATTTAAAAAGTAATTTTGCTAAATTCAGAAGAAGAAAATAGTGCCTGCGTTCGTTTCCTAGGCCCCATAACAAGCTACTGAAACCTCGGTGGCTTCAAACATCAGAAATTCCCTCTCTCAGTTCTGCAACCGGAGTCTGAGCCCCAGGTGTTGGCTGGGCCGTTCTCCCTCGTGAGGCTCCAGGGGAGGGTCTTTTCTGGCCTCTGCCGGCTTCTGGGGGCTCTCGGAAACACTTGTCATTCCTTGGCTCCTAGAGCGTCACTCCAGCCCCCGCTTCCCCCACCGGGCGGCTGCCTTTCCCGGTGTCCCTCCTCTCCTTGCAGGACGCCAGTCACTGGGACTTAGGGCTCCGCCTACTCCAGTGGAACCTCACCTTGACTAATTACATCTGCAAAGACCCTATTTCCAAATACAGTCACACTCTTCAGACTGGGGCTTCGGACTCAGCATATCTTTGGAGGTTGGGGACACAACCGACTCCATCACGGTAATGCATTTGTATGAGTGTGTAACTCTGCAATCTCCTCACTTAGAGCCAATCTTGTTTTCATGTTCATTGGCCCTTTGTGTTTCTTTTCAGTGCCAGTTCTTATTTTCTGCCCAACTTTCTATCCGTGGGTGTCAGGCAAGGCTTTCTTCGTTGTGAATAGCAGAAATGCAACTCAGAGTGGTTTAAGCTAAAAAGGAAAGTTAGTGGTTAACACAACAAAAGGGTGCGGGACATGCTGGACTTCAGGCTGAGCTGGATCCAGACCTCAGGTGCGGTTCCTCTGTTCTTGTCCATGTTCCCCAACGTCCCCCGGCCCCTGCCCTGCGATGCTTTTGTTCTCATGTGGGGTCGTTCCACTTGGTAGCAAAGATGGTGCTGGGGTTTTATTGTGTCCCCCCAAAGTCCTTGCGTTGGACGTGTGATCCCCGTGCAGCAGTGCCGGGGGATGGGCCCTAATGGGAGGTGTTGGGGTGGGGGGGGTCACTGCCCTCTAAAATGGATCAATGCCATTATCTCAAGAGTGGGTTCCTTATGGAAGGACCAGTTTGGCCTCCTCTCGCATTCTCTGTCTCTCTCTCTCTCTCTCTCTCTCTCTCTCTCTGTCCCTCTCTCCCCTGACTCTTCCTCTCTCATCCTTCTGCCTCCACCACGGCTCCTGCAGCAGGAAGCCGCTCACCAGACTTCCCAGCACCCAATGTGGTCCGTCTCTGTTCTTTGTGGATCGCCCCGTCTGTGCTGTTCTGTTCTAGACGCGCACAACAGAGACAGGTGGCTCACGTTCGCCGGCATCACAGCCTGCAGAGCGAGCATGTCTTCTGCACAGAAGTTCCAGCAGTGTCCCAGGGAAGCCCTTCACTGGCCAGGTTTGTGTCACGTGTTGAACTCTGGAGGCGAAGCACAGGTCAGCCCACCCAAACCGTCTGGCCCAGGCTGGGGAGGGTGTTCCTGGGACCTGCTATCAAAGGCAGGAGCCACAGAGTCCTTTGCGGGGGGGGGGGGGGGGCGCGAAATCAAAGATGGCCCTGGTAGGCTAAATGCTTTTCCTGTTTGTCCTGAGAACTCTTTACGTATTGAAGGTGTTAGTCCTTCGCATCTTTCTTACACGTCCTTTCTCTGAGCTGTTTGTCTCTGTGGGTTTCTCCAGAAGGGCAAATGGAGGAGTGTCGTTCCTGCAGTCCCTTGCCACGTAGCATTACTGCGTAACAACATCGGCCCAGGGTGTTTTGTCCGGCCGCATTCTCTGGGCGTGAGCAATGCCACCGAGGGGAAGGAAAAGCTGTGGGTCGCACTTCAGTCAACAGATTGGCATGTAGAAGCTCATTGTCGTTAGCACCGACGTCACGGGTGAATGCTAAAGCAAAGAAACCATCGCTGCACCTAATAAAAGACCAGCAGGGCGGATAAAAGTCACCGTGGTTGTGCAATGACAAGAACAGAATGCCAAGGGTCACTCGTCCAGGTGCAGGTTCCAAGTCCTCACTCAATCTTACAGATGCGATAAGGAACGTAACTTTGAACTTGCTCACCTTTTGATCCGGCCGTGAACTAAAGGCAAACAGGACGGGCACGACCCCACCCAGGGGCCGTCACTGCCTGCGGGGGAGGAGCTCACAGGTGGGCCCTGGGGGTGTGGGTGGCGGGGGCAGGGGGGCCCAGAGGTCCAGTTGGCCTGGCACCCTCCACCTGCAGGGCCTGGCCCTGGGTCTCCCCCGACCAGCTGCAGCTCGCTCCTCCCTTCCCCTGCCCCTACCTCCAGGGGGTGGGTCTAACACACGCCCCCTGTTAACGCTTTGCTTTTGCCCGATCAGGCCCCAAAGTCGCATCATGTCATGTTTAAATTCCAGGGTAACAGAGCACTGCGGAGTGGGCAGGTTCCTGGTGAGAGTGCTGTCCTGCCGGGACCCAGGGGGACCCTTCCTTGCAAAGCCGGCGGGAGGACCGCGTCGGGGAGGTCACGGGGGCTCCGTGGCCCACAAGACTGCCCGGATGGTGTCCCCGCCCTGAGAGAGGTGCCCCCCTGACAGCCCCCTGCGCAGGAAGGAGGTGTCAGGGCAGCAGCAGTATCTGTGAGGGGACTTGGAGGGTCTGGGCTGGGGGGCAACAGGGGAGTGAACAACCGGGAGAGTCAAATCAGAAAGGGGGACCAGAAAATGTGTGTCCATTTTCAGAGGAGCATCGTGACGCACAACGCCGTGTGCACATGTGTGCACCCATCTTATGTGCGCTCTGCACACGTGTGCGCCTGCACGTACCCACACGTGCGCTGGAGGAGGAGGTGGGAGGCTCCCATGCATCTCTCTAACTTGGGGGAGTGACCTGAGAGGCGGGCGTGGCCCACGAGGCGCCCTGGCAGGGGCTGGCCGGGGAACCTGTCCTGCACCCCTCCCAGGGGCACAGGCTCTGGTGGGAGGGAGGATGCCCCGAGTGCTCAGTGGGCACTCACCGCAGCCCTGCCAGCTGGGGCACCGGGTGTCCTGCCAGGGCACCCTCGCTGGCTCCTGTGTGAGCACAGCCGCTCCGACCCACACAGGCGGCCGCCCTTCATCCTGCTGGACACGTTGCCTGCCAGGAGGACCTTGAACCCGAGCCCAGTGAGGACAAGAGGATGCCAGCCAGCTTGCCCGGCACCACAGGTCCCCTCGCTGCAGTGAGGGTGGGGTCTTGGACTTGCAGGTCCAGGAAGGCCAGCGAGGCCATGTCCACCTGTCCTGAGAGCAGGGCACAGACCCAAGGCTGTCGGCCCGGGGAGGTGGGGCCCGGAGGGGAGGGGGTCAGAGCCTGAGTGACAGCCAACACCGAGGGACAGGGGCAAGAGCAGGGGCCCAGTCGGCGGGGAGGGGACCGAGCCAGGAAGCTGTCCATCTGATGGGCTCGCCCTGGACAAACCCAGGCGACGGCAGCACTCGCAGGCACACAGAGCAAGTGCCACTGTGTTAATTGACCTTAAAAATCACGGGACGCGAGCAGCAGCAGTGTCAGGCCAGCAGGGCTGTCTGCACTTTTGCTTGTTGCCACAAGCGTGTGGGTAGCGGTGGGCTCAGAAGAGGCTCGGCCTCGGGATGGGAGGGAGGGGGCCCAGGATCCCGCTGCCGGACACAGCAGGGCTGGCTTCGAGGACACCCCTGCCTGCTGGGTGCTGTGGAGGCCAGATCCTGGAGGGTCCCAGCTCCATGGTCCCTTCTGTCCAGTGCCCTAGTGGGTGACCAGCTGCCCCAGAACCCAGGTTGCTTCCTTGTAGCACCCGCCCCCGGGACCCAACCCTGCTCTGGCCCTGGGGGTCTGATCCCTCGGGCGGTGCGGATGCCAACCCCGCTGATGGGCCCGGCGTGGGTTTAGTTTGTAGCTAGCGCAGATGACAGCGCAGGGACCAGGGAGCTCGCACGAGGTCCCAGCAGGAGGAGGCACAGGCCGTACGCCAGGCTCCCCAGTTGCTACAGGGGGTCTGGCCGCCCTCCCCTCCGGCCTGCCTGCTCTCATGACCCCCGCAAGTTCTCCCCCAGGCCCGCTTGCAGCCAGAGCAGAGCCCGTCCTGTGTCCTTGTCTTTGGGCCAAATTAAAACGGACACAGTGGTGGCAGGCGTGGGCTCCCCCATGAGCAGGGTGCTCAGGCGACCCTTCCATTCCCTTTCTCCTAGACCTGCTGCTGAGAAAAGAACAATGTCCTCGCAGCCTCACAGCCACCATGGATGTCCTCGGGCAGCAGGGTGGCTCGTGGAGCCCCCGGCCCTGCTGCGGTGAGCGAGGAGCTGCAGGCCAGCCCCTCGGGCTCTGGGGACAGAAGCCTGTGTCCCAGGCTCTATTTTGAAAGCTGTCCCTTCCACAACAGCTTTGTCAAACATCGATTGGCATGAGCCAGTGTCAACAAAGGACAGTGCAGGACTGGCCTCGACAGCCACACTGGGGCCGCGCTGGGGCTGGGGTGACCCGGCCCTGGCTGGAGCCCACGTGGGCAGAGGGCAGCCCGGCGGGGGGAGGGGCCCCTGAGCCCAGCCCCAGAAACGCGGCTGCGATGGGCTCCCCAGCCAGGGGGACACAGGTCCCCTCCTTTCCTCCCCCGAGACCAGTTCCTTCTGCACAGGCAAGAAGAGCACCTGAGCCCCACTTTGCAGGGACGTGGCCAAGAGTGGGAGGAAGCGCTGCCTTTCCGGAAACGTCTTTCCAGGGGAGAGTGATGCGTAAAGCCTGGGGACACACTCCAACTTGGCATTGGTCTTCTCCGTTGATTACCCGGCAGCTGGGCTGATGTCAGAGCTGGTGGCTGCTCCCTCTGAGCTGTTTCCTGCTGTTAAATCTGAAAATGGGGGGCGGCAACACCAGGCCTGGGCTGGGGCAAAGCGCCCTTTCCCATACGGCCCTCCTGCCGCAGGTGTGGCCCCGCAAGGTCCGGCTGGCATCGGGAGGCAGCCAGCGTGTGGCACCGCTGTGCGCTCTCCCACCCCACCCCACCCCCATGCCCCGCTCACGCATACTGCCCGGCTCTGCACACGCATGGCGTAGACGAGGAAACGGAGGTTCAGAGAGGACCAGGAAACTGCTTGAGCTGAGGGAGGCAAGGCCAGGATGCGCAGCTCAGTCATCTGCAGCCCACACGCCGCCGACGGCTTCCGTGCGTGGCCATCTGTCTTCCAGAAACCCTCTGGCAGCGGGACCAGCAGATGACACGGAGGCGTTCACTCTCTGAAACCCGCTTGAGAGTCAAAACACTGCTGACGAGGCTCCGGAGCCGTGCTGGCCCTCGGGTGGCTGTCAGGGCTCTGCCCACAGCCTGCGGCTCCAGGCCCAGCTTGGCCCCTGGAGGGTGGTGTGGCCCCGAAGCACGTCCCTGCCCCTCCATGCCCAGCTCCCTCTCTGCGGGAGACCCCAGGCCGCCTCTGGCCCTATCCACATCCAGTTCTGCGCCCAGCCCAGCCCAGCCCTGCTTGGCGGGTGGGTGAAGACGTGGGGCCGTCTGTCCTCGAGGGGGAGGCCGGTGGGACCAGGGAGCCCCTGGGAGGGGCAGCGGCCACAGCCTCCGGGATGCACGTCTGGGGACACCCCGTGGGTCCAGGCTGAGCACTGAGTGGACCTTGTTGAGACCGGAGGCTCCTGGTGGGTTTGTGCTCGTGTCCTGGGCAGAAGGTGGCTCGGGAGCACCCTGGGCCTCAGCGGGACTTGGGCAGGGTCTGTGCCGGCCGTGCACCAGAACCTCGACCCAGGAACAGGCATTTGGATTCCTCCATTTCCACCCTCAGCCCTGTCCACACCCCACCTCCACTTACATTCCAGCACATTCTGGTGGGGCGCCTGCCGGAGCCACTCAGCCGGGGCTCCACCCACTAATCCCCCCGCATTCCCTTCACTCCAGGCCGTCGCTGGAGCAAGTGGCCTGCACGGCCAAGGCACCCTCACCTGTCACCACGCCCCCGCCCCGGCCCTGCCACCCCCAGCCCTGGTGACTCAGCTCCACGATCCTCACAGCCCTGTCCTCCCCCAGGAGAGAGTGGGCGGCTTTGCGCACTGGGGTGCTGGGATCCTGTCATTTAAATGGCTTCTACCTGCTGTCACCTCCCACCTCCCCGAGCCCTCCCAGCGGAGCATCTGACCCCTGGCCAGTGGCAGCGGCTGCAGGCACAGGGTCCCCAGGTCCTCGCTCCACCCCCGCTTTCTCCTGAAAAGGTCTGCCCCTCCCCCATACCACATTGCCCAGCTGAGCCTTAGGGACCACCTTCCCCAACGTGCAGACAGGAGACCACAGCTTCTGGCGGCCCCCGAGAGTCTGCTTCTGGGGGACACAGGTGCCCCGCAAGCCCGGGCTCTCCAGGGCCAGGATGAGGGGGGCTTCCTTCCTCGGACTGGGCACGGCTAGTGCCAACAGACCCCTTCCTAAGGGCTGTCCACAATCCTGAGAGCAGAGGTGGCCCTGCAGCGGGGCCGAGGCCCCCCAGGGTCTTGGCGGGAGCCGCCGTCGCTGTCGGGTGAGGAGGGTGCCCTGACCCCAGCGGGAGGCCGTTCATGCAGCGGGAGGGCAGCCAACTCAACAGGCCTGGCAGGAGCAGCGCGGGGCCCAGGGCTGACCCGCGCCGGCCTCTCGGGGGCCCGCTCCAGTCCACAGGGCATTTTGGCCGACAGCCAGGGGGACCGTGCAGGGCAGCCTGGACTTCCAATCAGCAGTTGTGACCTCCAAGGGTGGCTGCTCTCTTTCAGGTCTAAGTCACCAGGACAAAGACTCCGGTTGGTTAATGCACAGTGGGGAGGCAGATACCGCATGAAAACCACCTCGCTGCCCCCCGCCCCTGCCCCCACCCCACGCTCACTCTCCTGGTCCCCAAGGCGGGGGCCATGGCGCTGCTTGGGGCAGAGGTGCTCCTCTGTTGGGCCCGGACCTCCGCCTGCCACTGTTGGGAGCCCTCAGGGCAGAGGGACGGGCAGGGGCCACTGGCTCCTGGTTTGGATCTTGGCCAGGCTCCCCTGGGAGGCGGCGGGGCGTGCGGCTGCAGACCCCTCGCAGTCGGCTCACGGAACAGCCCTGCCCTCCCGACCCAGCCTCCCCAGGGGCTGCCCCCGTCCTGACGCCGGTGTCTGGCACACGCTGGCTCTTTAGTACATCAGCGCCACGTGTGTTTGGATCCCTGAACAGTAAAGTGTGTAGTTTTGTGTGATTTTGAGCTTCCTACAAATCCAAGCACGTGGCACGAGGCCTCCTGCAATCGGCTCTTTTCCGCTCAGGACCACGTTTCCAGGACGACCCACGCGATGCAGTGACTGCAGCTGCTTCCTCCCCACGCTGTCCATACTCTGCCGCGCGACCGCCGCACAGCACAGCGGCTGGGTGTCCTCGTGCCGTGCCCTGGCACATGTGGCCGCAAACCCGAGCAGGGGACCCGCTCCCTCTTCCATCATTCAGCCACCCTGGGGCCCGCACGGCGGGCACAGGCGGCCGGAGCCAGGCCGGAGCAGCGTGGGGCAGGGCAGGTGGCCGTGGTGAGTGCTCCGCTCATTGCTCTCGGTCATTTATACATTTCTTGAGTGTTCATCACCCCGCAAGGCAACGGCCCCTGGAAGCAGAGCACACCTGTGCTGTGACGGCCCCCCACACCGGGGTCGGAGGGCATGGTGTGGGCGGTGCGGCCACGTGGGGAGTCTGTGCAGCGGGCGTGGGGCCCACAGGAGCTGCGGGAAGGCGTACGCGGGCTCCTCCAATCCGGGGCAGGACCTGCTCTCGCTGATCAGCCCATTGCAGACTGACACTTGTGAGATACGATAAAAGGAACAACCAGAAAAATGAAATGAAAAAGCAACGCAATAAAAATACCGGGCCAACATTTTTACTGTTACATTTGAGGACGTCTGCTCGCTCCGGCCCGGGGGATCGAGGTTCCACTCGGTGTTGGTGTTTGTCCCGCTGCATAGAGAGGACAAAGGTGACCCAGCTTCATCTGTGATGGAGGAAACAAGCCCTGTACCCAGCTTGGGCTCCCATGGCTCTGTGGGTGCCTGAGCCGAGGGTACGTCCCCAAAGTCCCTGGGGGGTGTGCGGGGAGGGGAGGGCAGGAGACAGGGTCCACCTGGCCTAGGAAGCGCCAGCCAGTCGCTGGGATCTGGCGTCTGCAGCTGGGTCGAGACCGCAGGCACAGCCTTCGGGGGAAACGCTTGGACTGCACACTGTGTGGGGTTGAGAAGTGTCCCCCCAAATCCACGTCAGCTCAGAACCTCAGCTTGTGACCTTGTTTGGAAACAGGGATTTCGAGATGAGGTTGCACTCGAGCAGGGTGGGCCCTGACCCAGTGACGGGCGTCCTTGCAAGAGAGAAATTCAGAGCCCAGACACGGGAGGATGGCGGTGTTTCGAGGGAGGCAGCGTTGGTTGGAGTGATGCAGCTGCAGGACGCCTGGGGCCGTGGAGCTGGCCAGGCGGGAAGGACCCTCCCCTGGAGCCTCAGAGGGCGTGCCCTGCCGCACCCATTTCCAGCCTCTAGAACTGTGCGGGAATAAACACCTGTTGCCGTGAGCCTCCCAGGGCATGGGCACCTGCTGCACAGCCCTAGGAAGCCAGTACGTGCGCCCTGAATGCCAAGAGATACCCCGAGGCTGGTTTCTGCATCTCCTGGGCACTTCGGAGCCTTTTTCCGCGTGGGCTGCCAGTGGCTGTGCTGACAGCGGCCACCACCTCACCTGGGGGCCCACCCCTGTTCCCAAAGGACCTGCCTGTCCCTGCCACTCAGCACTTACCGCCCCCCACCGCCTGCCTCCTGGTGGGGGTGCTGGGGAGGGGACCCCGCTTTGGGAATTGGCTCCTTCCTGCTCTGGTGCTTCCGTAACATCGCCCCCTGGCCAGCTGCCAAACTGATGGAAAACTCTGGAAAAACTCGCCACCAGATTCCTCTGATGGCGCTGACGGGTGGTCTGTGACTTCCGACGTTGCTCTACCCCCGCCAGGCTGGCTGGAAACAAAAGACTGACAACACCAAGTGGCGTCGGAATCCTCACGTCCTGTGCGTGGGAGGTAAACTGACGCCACCGCTCTGGAAAACTGTCTGCAGTGACTCAGCAAAGCTGGACGCAGACCCGAGGACCGGCAATCCCCCACTGAGCACGGATCCAACAGAGCCGCGCGTGAGAGCCAAAATCAGATGCGTGCAGGAATGTTTGCCCAGTCTCATTCATAAACTAGACTCCGCCCAGATGTCCCTCGACAGAAGGGGTGGCCCACAGTGTCCACCCACTCACTGCACAGCCACGGAAAGAAAGATTCCTGCCGCCCAGAGCGGCAGAGCGCTGAAAGGTCAGAGGTCAGGGCAGAGGTTACCTCTGTGGGTAATGACAGGGGGTCCCCAGGTGGCACACAGGCTCTTTGTGGGTGCCGGGAATGCTGTGGATGTCGACCCTGGACACACAGTGTCCACGCAGGTGTAGACACGTGCAGAGATGCGTCGAGCGAGAGACAGGATTTCTGCCGTTCATGGTATGTACATGGGGTAAGTTACACCCCATTTTAAAATGCTTTTTAAGAAGTTATTCTAGGAGCGTGCTTTTGCCAGCTCGAAAGCTCCCCAGAAGGAAGACCAGGGACGTGCAGTCGGCAGCCCGGCCTGTGGGCTTCTCTCCGGGAGCTCCCTGGGAGCAGAGCCGAGTGGGCGATGCTGGAGCGAGCTGGTCCGCCCACCGGACAGGTGTCGCCTGCCTGTGCAGCCTGTTCCCCTGCTCAGGCAGGGCTCCGAGCACTCAGGGCTCCCGCGGGCCTGGGGGACAGTGACCAAACGGCCTCATTGGCCAAGGAGGCATTGGGGAGGGAGGGGGAGGACACAGAGCAGCTCCCGAACCGGCCCGCCCGCCCGGGACTGGGCAAGGGAAGAAGCCCCCAGGCGGGGTGGCCAGGATGGGCAGGAGTTACCTGGGCAGAGAAGTGGAGGGAGGAGGGATGGGCCACAGCGACAGGACACGGAGGCAGCGGGTCCGGGTACTGCAGGTGGGGTCAGGTGGGGACGGTGCCACCCCAGGCACACGCCCCACCCTGTGGGGGTCCCAGCACCGCCAGACGCCCTGCTGAGAACCTGGTTCAGGTACGCCTCTCTGAGACTCAGTCTCCCCACCTTTAAAATGGAGGAAGCAACGGTACCTGTGCCCGAATTGTAGTGAAAAGTACATGACAACAGCCGCGTGAAGTGCTTGACAGGTGCCTCAGCGCTTAACAAGCCGATTGGGTTGTTTGCTGTACGCCAACAGCCCAGACAGAGCCTGTCGCCCTCGACCTCCGAGTGCCGATGCCCCAGCCTGGAGCAGCTCCATGAGGAAGGACAGGCGCCCGTCGGGGCTTCTGCGTCGGGTCTGCGTGGATGCCTTTCTAATCCGGGCCCGGGAGCAGCCTGGGCTCCATAAATGGCCAAATGCAGCCTGATCGCGCTGCTGTTATCAGCCCTGGGTCAGTGCCTGCCACAGACCCTGCTCCCCGGGAGACGTCGCAGGTGGGAAGCGTCACGCCCACCGGCCAGCAGCACACGCCGTCCCACGCGCCCGCCTGCGCATCCTGAGCAGCCACAGGAAGCAGCTGCTTCCTCTGAGCCTGTGAAGCTTTACTTCAGGGCACAATTGGATCCTTTGACCACCCTTGGCGAGGATGGGTGCAGATAACACATCGTCAACAATTTGCCAAACGAGCCCCCTCGTAAAGAAGGAATGTTTCTGAAATCAAGGAAGAGTCTAGCTGGAAAGGCAGGTGATCAGTCTCAAGGCTCCAAGCACAGCAGATGCAGGCGTGCGGTCTGGGCGGGGGGCCATGGGTGGGCCCTCGGGTCACACAGCAAGGAAGGGGCCGGCGCTGTCGGAGCCAGGGCCTGCGGTCCACCAGGAGGGGTGGAGGAGTCGGCCCTGAGCTAGAGCCCGCCATTCACCCAGGACTGCCCGGGGTAGCAGTTGGCACCCTCCCCCCTCGCAGGGCTCTGGTTTCGACTGTGAGTTGGAGCTCTGGCCCAGAGGACGCCTCCTCTGGTGACGTGAAGGAGAGACCTGGCATCCAAGTCCTCCTTGGAGAGATGATTCTGGGACCGTCCTCGCTGGTAGTCAGGGGGTCTCCATCCTGGCAGGCAGGTCCCATGTGTGGCCAGGACTCCCTGGGTGCCAGGGGCTGGAGGAAGCGGGACGTGAGTTCCTTTGGGGAAGCTTTGGGGCCCAGACCTGACGAAGCGTTCAGAACACGCCCCGGGCCGGCTCCAGGTCTGCCCACGCACAGCTGCCGGATGCCTCCTGAGGACCGCGTCCCCAGGCTGAGCTCACCTCTGCCCTCCAGCGACAGGGCTGGGGCTGGTCCTGACTCCACCTGTGGATCTGTGGAGGTCCTGGGTGAGCACACGGCTCAGTCCACGACTGTCCCAGAGGAGCCGGGATGGAAGAGGCAGGATGAAGCCTTCCTCCAGTGCCAGGTGCTGGGGCAGAGGTGTGGGCAGAAAACCCAGGCACCCCTAAGGCCACCAGAAGCCCCCACCCTGGAGGGGAGGCGCTGTGGGCTCCAGCTCTGACCCCGTGAGCCCAAACGCACTACAGCCCAGTCCTGGCTTTAACCGCAGAGTCCTTACAGGGCGCCGCGCACCGCAGAGCCCCAGCCCACACTGGCTCACCTCCCTGCCCTCCCGGGAGGGCAGGGAGGCCAGCAGTGTGGACAGGCCCTGCGGCAGTGCGGACCCAGCCCTGCAGCCACGCGAAGTCCTCCACCCCGCATCTCCGCCCTGCGGCCCCGGGCCCTCTCCCTGCATCCCGCCCACCACCCCTGGATGGGGTCTCTGGTCCAGGCCTCCTCCTGGGGAAGGGTGAAGATGACCAGGGACCAGGTCACCAGCACCGAGGAGGGGGTGGCACCACAGCTCATCCTTGCCGCCCTGTCCTGTGGTGTCTCTGAATGTCCCTAGGAGGCAACACCACCTGTAGACACACCCGGGGCCACCCCGGGGGCTGTGGGCACCCCCAAGGGCTGGTTGTCCCTTGCAAGGGAACAGAAGTGGACCCGTGGCAGGGGCAGACGGAGCGTGGGCCACTTCCTGCTGCCACAGGGTCCCACTCTTGCCAGATGCCTGAGCACCCTGGGAAGGACAGCAACACCTTCCGCGCCTTGGGCCGACAGCCGCGAGTGAAGTTCAGCAGGCTGCTGACCACCCCAGACAGAGGTGAGAACGGTGTCTCCCAGCCCGCCACTGCCCTCCCAGGAGCCTCCACCAGCCTCCTCCGCAGACAGAGCCCCCAGGGCAGGGATGGGGGTGCTGGCCCCGCTGTATTCTCCCCTCGGATCCGTCAGAGGCTCGGAGCAGCAGCTGGGCCTCTGGGCCGACACTACCGCACACGGTGTTGGTTTCCACCAGGAATTCAGAGCCTGAGCGTCGGGGACCCTGGGGACAATCGTGGGGGCAGTGGGCGCTGGGAGGAAGTCCTCTCCAGGAGGGCGTGGAGAAGGCACGGGACAGCACCAGGAACCCAGATGCTGAAACCACACATACTCGCTGTCTCGGGCTCCGGAGTCCAGAAGTCCAAGATTGAGGTGAGCCGGACGGTGTCTGGGCCCAGAGGGAGACTCTGTTCCAGGCCCCTCCAGCTTCTGTGATTCGCTGGCGATCTGATGTTCCCTGGCTCGGGGGAGCTGGGCTTGGCTCTGCGGGGGTCTAGGGCTGCTCCACACGGTGCTGCCAAGCTAGGGCAGGCCCCCAGCACACAGCCCCCAAGCCCTGTGCCCCACCACGTCCACCACCAAGGTCCTGGGCCCCCCGCAGCTCCACCTGGGGTCGGGAGCCCTGGCCTTGCTGCCCACGGACTGCAGATTGGGGCCGAGTCCCTGGGCCCTCCAAGTCACTGAGTGGCAGGAGGTGGCAAGGCAGATGGCAGCACGGAGCCCAGGACAGGGTCGTGGTTACTTAGAAATTTCAAAGGGACAGAGTGGGAGCTTGGGGACTCTAGGGCACACGCGGTCTGGTGGTGGAGGCGGCGCAGGCAGGAAGCCGTGGAAAGCTGTGCGTCTTCCTGCCACTGCGGCTAGAAGGAGCCGCATGGGCCAAGGGTGGTGGCTTGGCTGGTGACCGCACTGGGTGAGCGTCAGCGGAAGGCAGGGGGCTGCACGGCGGGTCTGGGGGGCCTTTACCCGCTTGCCCGTCCCTCCTTCAGCCTCCCTGGCCAGGGCAGCTGCTGGGCCCCCTCCGGCCCTGGCCTGACCTTGGAGGGACGCTGCTGGCGAGGCCAGGGGAGGCAGCTGTGCATGCCCTCGAGAGCCCCGCTGGGCTATTGGAGTTTGGCTCATTCTCTTTCAAGCCGAAGCATCCGAGACAGCTGAGTGTGCGACAGCGTGTCCCTCGGAGGACCACGCCCGGAGCTGGGCCCCAAAGGGAACTTGGGAAGCCCCGTGAGCAGTACCCCAAGGAGGCCGGAGGACGTCCCTGAGGTCGCGGGTCTCCCTGCAGCCACACCCGGTCCTCTGTCCGCAGGTCCACACAGCCACACCCCACGCGGCCAGCATGTGCTCGGTGTCTGTCCAGAGGGGGCTGCGCTTCTCCAGAAACCCCGACTGTCCTCGCACCAGGTGTGGCTGGAGCGAGCCGTGCAGGGCACTGTGCGGGATCCCACTCAGGCTTCTCCGCTGGACTCGGAGCCCCACTGCGCACCGTCCGTGCATCTCGGATGGGCGTCTTCAAGAGTCTTTCTTAGGCTAAGAAATACAGTATGAGGTTTTGAGGTTATTTTTACTTTTATAAGATATTTTAGCTACTGAGGTTCCCATTTTTCTCATCAGACCCGAGAGGGAGTGGGGACAGAGGCTTTGGGATGAGCGACAGCGAGACACGGGGGGCGGAGAGGCGGCAAGGAGGTCCTTAGTGACGCCAGGTGCTGTCTGGGGCAAAGGCCGTGTTCAGTTTCATCCACAAAGTGCTGTTCCCTGGCCACGCGCACCTCCCGGCACCTCGCCTTCTCTGCCTTCTGCGGTTGTTTCCCTCCCTGGGGGTGGAGGTGCGTCTGGGCCGGTTCTCAGATGGAGACTGCGGCCTGCGAGGCCCTTGCCGGAGACCCTGCCCCCCCTACACCCTCCCCTCCCCCAGCCCGCGCCCCTGCGCCTGGTGCTGTCCACCCCACACTCCGCGCTCTGGCCCACCTCACGCCCCACATTCTGGGCCGACCTTCGAAGGGAAGCAACTGTTTAAATATTAAATCGTCCTTGAAATGCTTGAACTTTCATTAAGACCCTGAATCAAAGGGAAAAAAGCATTCTAAAGCTCGTTGAAGTTTGGAAACACTGCATTATTGATGTTCGTGAGCCCTGCAGGGCCCTGGCTCCTGGCTGGGCTGCAGCGCCGCTCCGGGGTCTTCCTCCCAGCACGCGGCAGGATGGCCCAGCGGGCGGGCACGCCAGCCAGGCCCAAGGCTCCGTGAAGCGACCCCTGATCCTCTGGGCCTTGGGGTCCTGGTGGGCGCAGCAACAGGCTGCACAGAGCCCCGGGAGCCCTGTCACGGCTATGCCCTGGGGTCTGGGCCACTCCTGGCTCTGGGATGGATGGGGAAGGTGCATCTTGTCCCGCTGGACAGGGAGGGAAGGCGGCTTCCTGTGCGTTCACCCCCGGCCGCCCTCCCAGCAGGGCCCCCGCCTTCTGCACCGAAATCAGAACCTCCTTCACGAGGGGCGTTGTGCTCAAACAGACCCTTGGAGACGGCCGGGGGAGTGGCGAGGGGAGGGGCAGTGCCAGCCTGGCCGGGCCACTCTGCCAGCGCTGACAGCATAGCCGCCCTCCTCCCACAGACGTGGAGACGTGAAACTGAGTGGGGACACGTAACAGAAGGAATGCCTGAAAAAACTGCTCCTTAAAACATCCCCCACGCTGTTTGGGACGAGGCCCGGCCTGCATCCCCGAGGCGGGAGAAGGTGTTTTGTTCTCTGTGTTGCAGCAGAGGCTCAGCCAGCCCTGCCGGCCGGGTGGGCCTGGGGGGCTTTGCCTTTGGCAGACGGGACGGTTAAGAATCATTGACGGGGCAGCCTAGAACTGCGGGCCCTCCTTTAAATGCTCTGTGTTTCTGCTCATGTGCAGGAAATTTGGATTTTGAGACCAGAAGGTCCACATTTTTCCTCCTTCGCCAGCAAAGTAATAAAATTCTCTTCCTTCTCCTCAAACCATTTGTTCTCGTTCTTCCCACATGGCCTTGAGGACAAGTGCCGAGCTTTCGGTAGCACTCCTGGGAAGGCCACCTAAAGAGAGGCCTGGTGACAACGCTGGGTGAGGGCAGTGAACCCTGCAGGTGCCTCCCAACGGTCACCTGCGCGCAAAGCAGGGGAGGCAGACAGGTGCCACGACCAGCGACAGGTGCCACGACCAGCCGCAGGTGCCAGCCTGGGGCCCACCCCACGTGTGCCGGGAAGACAGGCAGGAGGACATGCAAGTGGCAGCCTTAGTCCGCCCACGCTGTGCATCTGGCTCCCAGGAGGCCCCCCAGGAGTGTCTCCAGAGGCAGCCCCTCACACCCAGGCCATCAGCCCGACTTGAACATCCAGCGTCCAGGGTGCGCCTGGCGTGTGGCTGCTGGACATCCTTCCCCGCAGGCGTCCGAGCCCCAGTTCCCGACGCCACTCCTGCCCTCAGCCCTGATCATCCAATGGCCTCTCCAACCTCCTAACCTCATCCCATGGGCCCCTCCTGCACCTCCAGAAAACCGCCCCTTTCCTGAAGCCTTCCACTGTGGGCTCCTGGGACCCGCTTCCCAGCAGGGTCCCCTATTCCCTTGCCTGGGCCGAAGGCCGCCCATTCCAGGGGCTTTGCAGCCAGTGGGAGCAGACGTCTGGCCTCAAAGCCCTGGGCGGACGCTGTCCCAGGTGTGGGACCTCTTGGCTGCATGCCAGTCACTCCAGAGTGTGCCAGGGGTTTCTCAGAGCTGGAGGCGAGGTGTCCTCTCGTCTTGCCCTCCTCTGTCTTTGAAAACAGGAGTCCAGAGGAGTCTTTTCCCTCTTGGTCTGTGATTGACAGACAAAGCCATCAGGGAAAAGAACCAGGTCTCTGCTGTTCCGCATCAGCAGCGGCCTCCTCCCCGCACTGGGTGGGGAACTGCTGGGGCTCCAGGGCTGCATCTCCCACAGACCTGGCTGGGGACAGAGAGGCCCTGAGTGGCCTAGACAGCAGCAGCAGCGTGGCAGGGCCGGAGCCCCCGGGGGCCAGCCAAGGTGGGAGCCTGACCCACCCCAGAAAGGTCGAGCCAAGCCTGGGAGCCAGGCAGGGGAGGCGCGGGCAGAGGGCGGTCCCAGCCCCTCCACACCCCCACAGAGTTACAGCAGGGGGGTGCCCAACCTCACCAGTGGCCCAGCCTTCATCTGTGTCACAGGTAGCATCGGACGTCCAGGCCTCTGTCCGCTGCAGGTCCCTCACGGGGCAATGAAGAGCCCTGCCACCGCGACAGCCCAGTGTGGCCTCTGCTCCCCTAACCATGGGGAAACCAGCAGGCAAAGGACAAAAACCATGCCCTGGCAGGAAGGAGGACAAGAAAGCTCATGCCCTCCTGCTGCCTGGGAATTTAGAAAGATTCGAGAAGGAAAAGCGACCACCTCAACTCTGCTTGAATCAGTGTTCACTTCATAACACTCTGCTGCAAAACGAGTCTTCTCATTCCTCAAGCCAGCAGCCACCACCATGGCGGGGCTTGTCCTCCCAGTGTTCACGCAACACACACTCCCCACACGCACATGCAACACACACCCACCACATACGCACATGCAACACACACCACACACACATGCAACACACTCACCACACACACACAACACACACTCACCACATGCGCACATGCAACACACACCACATATGCACATGCAACACACACCACACACGCATATGCAACATGCACTCACCACACACACATGCAACACACACTCACCACATACGCACATGCAACACACCACACATTCACCACACATGCAACATGCACTCACCATATATGGACATGCAACATACAATCACCACACACAGGCATGCAACACACACAGACTCACCACACAGGCACATGCAACACACTCACCACACACTCACCACATACACACATGCAACATGCACTCACCACACACGCACATGCAACATACACTCACACAGCCCCAAATATGGGCAACACACATGTAACAGGCACACAAAACACACTCAAGCAACTCACGTGCAGCACACTCACATGCTCATAAACACACAGCATGTAACACACAGTGCCCACTCCTGCCACGCACATGTGCACAGTTGTGTTTGTGGTGCTTTGTGCACACAGGGATTGTGCTGTCCTCTGGCAGGTGGCCCTGCTGAGACCTGGGACTAAGGCCCCCACTCACTCCCTGCAGGGCCAGCTGCCACAGGGGTTGCCTCTGCGCAGCCCTGGAGGAGCTCCGGGCGCCCCTTCCCTCCGTCCTGCGGGAAGCTGAGCTCTGAGATGGGGTCAAGTAGGCCCAAGAGAAGCGGGACTGGTCTGTCCAGGCTCGAGGGCAGGAGGAGCACACCAGGGAAGAAGCCTGGCCGTGCCGCTGCCCTGCCGTCTCCGGAGCTCGCACGTGCGGCCTTCAGAGCGAGCCAGGCCGCTGCACGCCGTACCACGCATCCTACGACACTCTGGAAAAGGTGGAACGGTGGAAGCAGTAAGGGGCGTGTGCTGCCAGAGCTGGCTGGAGGGAGGGAGGGCGAACACGCAGAGCCCAGGTGACTCCAGGAGGCTTTGGTGAAACTGCCCTACAGGACACTGCACCGGTGGACCGCGGCGCGGTCCGTTCGTCCCAGCGCAGAGAACGGCAGCACCGAAAGGGGCCCGACGTGAACCGCGGACTCGGTTAACAACACAGCAGTGCGGCTCGCCAGCCCCAGCGATGACCCACCCCACGGCAGGACGTTCACAAAAGGGGACAACTGCACACGGGGAGGGCATCAGGCAACGTGGGAATCCCTGTCTTTTATCACCGATTTTTCTATAAAATGAAAACTGCTCTTAAAAAAGGTCTTTTAACTTAACAAAAAGGAGGAGGAGAATAGTTAAGCCAAGGGCCTGGCCGTCCTCTGAGCAAATCAAGCTTCGCAGGTCACCAGCGGCCCCACGGCCCCTCCCGCGCCCCCTGCAGACGCGGCCCCCACGCCCACCCAGGGCAGGCTGTGCTCTGGGCTCTCGGGGCGGCCCCAGGGCAGCCCGCCAGGCGGGGGCCCACTTGCCTGTGTTCACTTTGACAAATCGCCACTTAGCTTGGAGGTGCCAGGACATGATTTACTGGGCGCACTGAAGGCGCGGGCTCCGCCGCCAGGCCTTCCCGTCAGCCAGCGCTTTTGGCGATCGGGGCAGAGTGAGTCTCACCGCAGGGCAGCACCAGCGGACCGAGACCCGAGTTCCAAGCTGTGTCCCCTCCACCTGCCCCTTGGGGCTGCGTGCCAGTGGCGAGCCCTCAGGGACGAGGATGGTGTCCCGGAGACAGTGCCCCCACCAAGCCCTGCACCCTCCAGCCACAGCAGCCTGCAGTGTCCACAGAGCGCAGGGACCGTGACAGGAATCTCCCCCTGACAGTAGCGATCCGGACGGGAAAACTGTTCCATTTCTGGCCTAAGGCCCATTTTCCTGAGCACATTCGTTTTTCTAGGCAAACACACAAATTCACACCCGCGCACATTCCTAAACCTCCAGGTCATTGCTTCAGCTGGCGTTTCCTCAACCGGGACTCCAGGAGAGAATTCAGCCTTACAAAGGATGCTCTGAGTGGCCATGTCCTCGGCCCTCGGCACCGTTCTAGGGACAGAGGAAAGAAGGTAACCAGAGGGTCCCAGGCAGCGGCCCCCCTTCCTGGATCCCAACCCCCGCCTCCACTACGAAACTAGTATTTTTCTTGGATTCAATGAAATGAGCCAGGCTTTCCCCTATGGATGGGGCTGGAGCCCTTGGAGGGGAAGGACCTGCCTGGTGGGCTGCCCCAGGGCCGCTCTGACAGCGCAGAGCACAGCCTGCCCCAACGGGCGTGGGGGCCGCGTCTGCAGGGGGCACGGGAGGGGGCTGTGGGGCAGCTGGTGACTTGCAAAGCTGGATTTGCTCAGAGGACGGCCAGGCCCTTGGCCTAACTATCCTCCTCCTCCTCCCTGTCCTGTCGGCAGTGGCCAGGCCAGCCCAGAGCCCCAGGAGGGCCCTGTCCCCAGTTTGCACTTTGATGTCCTTCCAACCAGCCACATGGAGACTCGCCCCAGGCCACAGGGCCGCAGGGGCTGCATGTCAAGCCGGTGGCTGCCCCATCGCCCCTGAGAGGTCACCTATCTGTGACCCGGCCTCTGCTACTTCCTCTGTCTGCACCCCAGCAGCAGGGACACCCCTTGCAATAAACAGAGCTGACCCCTCACTTTAGCCCATTAAAAACCTAATAAAATACCAGACGAGGCAATGATCGCCAAGGGCACGAGGCTCGTCGGAGAGCAGAGATGGCAACCATGACAACGGTGGTCCCGATCCACGAGCAGTCCTAACAAGTCCAGAGGGAGCATCAGGCGTGACACGTGTCCTGGGGGAAGGGATCACCATCACTGACATCGTCACCACATCGGAGGCTAATCAAGCCTGTGGGTTAATCCAACAGAGCACAGGCAACTCAGGGACAGAGGGACACGTTAAACAGCACTCCAGAGATGCAGTCAGCATGATCCAGAGTGCAGGGAATTCTACGGGACGGGGACCAGGCCTCTGCAACCGCTGCATGGCTGGGGAAGGAGGGGAAGCTGAGTTCAAAAGGGACTTCAGAGTGCTGGCGTGCTGTGGACTTCCTGCTCTAGAAAGACAGAAAGGAAACGCCAACACCGACGGGCAGGTTATATTAAGGAATTCATCGGTAATGTTTTAGGTGTGATAAGGGTGTTAGAGTTTCTTATTGCTAGGAGTCCTTATTCTGTACAGCTGCCCACTGAAGTACTTTTCTGATGAAGTGAGGTTGGGGGTTGCTTTAAAAGAATCTAGGGGGGGATGAGGGACACTGAATGGGGGAGTGGGGATAATATTAATAGACAAGACTGCCTCCCGTGTTCTTGATATTTGGAAAAAAATGCATGATAAAAAGTTTAAAATATATGGCCAAAAATGAACAACAGTAACAAAAAGCAAGTGGTCCTTACTGTGAGGCTCAACTCTCTGCCATCTCCTAACTCCAGTCTGGGGCAGCACAGAGCCAGGAGCGGGAGCCAGGGTGCACAGGGAGAAAGAGGGTGCTTTCATCCTGCTAGCTGTTTGATCTCATCTGATTAAAATGTTTAAGATGCCTATATTTTATAATCCATATAATATTATTTTAGTATGCTAATCCATGTGACATGCATTAACAACAAATGCACACATACGCGCTGGGAGTGTGTGCTCGGACACCATCAGCTGTTAAAGGTGGTGTATTGCAAAGGCCTGCAGACCACCCTTCTAGAGAACGCACGGGGCCCGAAGCCACATGCCCTGCCAGACTCTGACTTCTGAGCCTGGGCCACTGCGAGCAGGTGGGCAGCTGAGCACCCAGACCACCCTTGGCCCCTGCCCTGGGCAGAAACACAGGGCTGCATTTCGAGTCGTCTTTAAAAAATTACCTGCCAACAGAAAGTTGTGGACTAAAGCCTCCCGGCACCCCGTCGAAGCAAACCTCCAAGAGAAACCATGGTGGGTGTTGGAGGGTCCCCAATGAGGTGCCCCAACGCCGTGTTGTTACTTCCACCCACACGAGAGCCCGGGTCCTCTGAGTCCCAACTCAGTGTGTGTGAACGCGACTTCCGCAAACTGCCTTCCCACTGCTGCAGATGCCCGTGTTTCTTTCCGGGACTAGAAACTAAAAAGATGCCAGAAATCACAACTTTCGCCCACAGGACACATTTTCTTTGATGGAATTTTCAAATCACAAGTCACAAAGGCAGCCCGTGGTCAGGCTATGTCCAAAAACACTCAAAGAACATTCGATGCTGATCCGCCTTGTTTGGCAGGTGGGTGGCTGCCCTTCCGTGAAACTATTTCATTCTCCAGTGCCTTCGACACAGCTCTGGAGCAGCTGAGCTGGGAGGTGACAAATGCGGCACCTTTTATTGAACGTGGGCTGAGGAGGGAGGTCCCCAGCTCCATCGGGACACATCACATCCCCCCCAGTTCTGGGTGTGGATTTTGTTTTCATTTAATTCATCCCAGGCAAGAGCACACGGAAACCAGTGGAAGGAATGCAAAGAAACAGCTCCTGGCTCCTGCTTGAAAGCTGACACCAAGGCAAACCCTTCCAGAGCCCTCCGACAGGGGAGGAGGCTGGGACTCACACCCACCCCTCGCGCCCAGCGGGTGGTCCTTGGGGCTGAGTCAAGGACATACCTCTTGTGATCCCTGCTGAAAACTTCCTTGCATCAGCAGCCCTCGGTCTTGCTCAGGAAGGACAGGGCTAGCGGACGCTGTGGGGGGCCCGGACTTTCCAGAGCTCCGGCCACCAGCGGGTCTGACGGCCCAAGGCCAGGAACAGGCCCTGACCCTACCCTCACCTCAGGCGGCCCTTGGAGCGCTTAGCGTTTTCCTTGGCCAAATCCCTCGGCTTATAAAATCTTTTTGAGAGTCGCAGTGCCCTCTCAGTTCTCCAAACACCCGTGTCAGGCGAAACTCCAGGCGTCGGGCCCTCGGGACATCCCCTTCGCCCGAACTTGGCACTGGGAGCCGGGACACTAAATCGGCCGGGTGCCCAGGGCCGCGCCTCCCGCCCAGGAGGCACACAGAGCCCCATACGCCTTGCGCCTCACGCCTCACACCTCACACCTCACACACCTCACACCTCACACCACATACCTCACACCTCACACAC
>RJWJ010004469.1:0-75738 GCA_004363605.1 Indri indri
CATTAAGTTCATTTGTTTTCATTAAGTTCATTTTCATTAAGTTTTCTAATTTTCATCAGACTTCCTCTTCACCCACAGGTTATTTAGAAGAATATTGTTTAATTTCCAGATATTTGTAGATTTTCCATATATCTTTGTGTTTTGAGTTTCAGTTTAATTATTTTATGGTCAGAGAACATACACTGTATAATTTAATTTTTTTTAATTTGATAAGTGGTTGTTGATTGTTTCCAGAACATAGTCTATTTTGGTGAATGCTGCTGTGCACTTGAAAATAATTTGTTTTCTGTTCCTATTGGGTAGCTTGTTCTATGAATGTCAATCAGTTAAAGTTGATTGAAGATGTTCAAGTCTACTAAATTCTTCCTGATTTTCTTTCTAACTCTTCATCAATTACTGAGAAAGGAGTGTCGAAACTGCCTATACTTGTGGGTTTGTCTATTTCTCCATTTAGTTCTATCAGTTTTTGCTTCATGTATTTTGAAGCTCTGTTTTTTGGTGTATACATATTTAAAATTATGTCTTATTGGTGAATTAACACTTTTTTCATTATGTAATTTTCCTCTTTAGCCCTGGCAATTTTTTTGTTATAAAGTCTACTTTGTCTAACATTAATATATTCACTCCAGCTCTCTTTTTATTAATGTTTATGTAGACTATATTTTCTATGATTTTACTTTTAACTTATCTGTATATGATTATGTTTAAAGTAGATTTCTTGTAGATAGCATATAATAGTGTCTTTTTTTAACCAAAAAGAAATCCATCTCTGTCCTTTTATTGATGTGTTTAGACCATCTACATTTAATGCAATTATTGATATGGTGGGATTTAAGCCTGCTATTTTATTATTTGTATTCTGTTTGTCCTCTCTGTTTTTTGTTCTTCTGTTTTCCTTTCCTGCCTTTTGTAATTATTTGAATACTCTTTATTATTTAATTTTAATTTCTCTTTTGACTTTCTGGATATGTCTTTTTGTATTATTGTTTTAGGGGTTGTTCTAGAGATCACAATATGTATGCTTAACCTTTCACAATATGCTTAGAGTTAATATTTTACCACTTCAAGAAATATATGGGGAATACTTGCAATCAAATAGATTCCTTTACTCTCCCCCTTCATGTTATGGTTGCCTGGTGTATAACATTTACATATATTGAAAATTCTCTCAGACAATGATATAAATTTTCCTTTCAACAGTCAAATAAATTTTAAGATGAGAAAAAAGTCTATTATATTTACCCAGCTACAAACCATTTCTGTTTGCTCTTTCTTCATTCCTGAATTTTTAGTGTCTGTTATAATTTTCCTGCAGCCTGAAGACTTCTCTTAGCATTTATTTTACCTCAAGTCTGCTGGTAATAAATTCTCTCAATTTTTCTTCATCCGAATAAGCTTTCATTTTGTTTTCATTCCTGAAGGATATTTTTTGCTGGATATCAAAATCTGGGTTGATAGTTCTTTTCTTTCAGCACTTTAAAGATGTCCCACTGTCTCCTAGTGTCTGTGGTTTCTGATACAAAATCCTCAGTTATTTGAATTGTTGTTCTCCAACTCTTTCTTTGTATTTCAAAGCTACAGAATGCTGAGGTGGGTAATGTTATACAACAATAGAGAAGCGAAAGATCCTCAAACACTGTATTCCAGTCATACTGAACTTCTTTTAGTTCTTTGGAAGCCATTCACTGTCTTTCACCTGGGAGTTTGCACATGTTGTTCCCTCTCCATGGGAGCTGCACCCTCACACATGTACTCAACATCTATTGCACTCTCCCAAATGTGCCATATCGCCCTCTCATCTTTCAGGTTTCAGGCTATTTCTTCCTCCTTAAGGAGCTTCTTTGACCCCCCCTTGCTCCGTAAGTCTAAATCAAGTGCTCCTCTTATATACTCCAATAACGAAACTATCTTTTCCATATCATTGTTCTTAAAATAGAATCAAATATGTGTGAGCACTCACTATATACTAGGCCTTGTTCTAACTGCCTTGCATGACTCTATGAAACAGCCCTGTTATTGCCTCTATTTTCCCAGTGAGGAAACTGAAGGACAGAATGGCTAATTTACCTGCCCATAATCACAGAGTATAGCTAACTAGTGGTTGAACCAGGATTTGACCCAGACGCTCTGGCTTCAGAGCCATGTCCTCAGACACTATTTTAAGCTGCTTCTGACTTACCCTTCTGTATTATGATAACCTTTATACTGTTCTATATAGTCAACAATAGTCTGAGCTTTGTAGAGGAAAAAAAATCTACGTCTATCTTCCTCATTTTTGGTATCCTTAATGCTTAGCATTATCTATGGTACATAGATGGCAATCTGTAAATAGTTATTGACTGTGTGGCATCGAACACTATGTATCATTTCCCATTTTCTGTGTGTGTGTGTTGCCTCTATACTATGAGATTCTGTAAGTCAAAGACCTCCAATTTCCATTCATTCATGTCTAGATTCAGAAACCTGAAATATGGCAGATTCCCAATAAATACTGGGTGATCGAATTATGAGTGATTTTAATTTTTATTTTTATGCTGCACTATATTTTTCAATTTTTCAACCATTGGCATGCATTTTTCTTTAATCAGATGAAAACAATAAACGTTACCAAAAGAACTGCAAACTGAGTTTGCTGCTGACCACAAGGCCCATCATAAATAAACAAGCTGGAGTGAGCCATTTCAAGAAAACAGACATAATAACTGACAGGGTGGTGGGAAATCATGTAAGCCAAAGGCCCTTCTCCTTCGGAAAAGTAAAGATTATGTTGCTACAGACACCCTGGGAAAAGAGTGCAAGCATCAAGGAACACAAGGATCCAAGACTTGTTGGAAGGAGAACATATAGGTTTACATCTGCCTTTTAAATATGACTTGGAGGAAACTTTAAAGCAAACAAATCCCAGCTCTCCAGTGGTCTAAGTGAACTGCCAATCCATAGTCAGAGCCAATTCAAGCTTTGGATTCTTAACTAGAAGGCTCTTAGTGAGAAGGGAATTGGAGACCTAAAATCTTAACTCATAGCCCACACCTCTTCATGTGCACTTTGCCTGGCCTACACTCTACTGGGGACCTATTTGGTTGATCATTTCAGTCTGTTGACCTCCCTTCCCAAAGCCCTGATAATGTCTGGTCACCAGGACATTTGAGAAATGACACAAGAGCTCTCTAGCTCTCCATCCTTGTCTTTGAATTCTCCTACAGGAAACTAATGTATTTCCATACATCAAAGCCTGGTTGATAAAGAAAAGTCAAGATTTCATTTCTTCTTGAGTCTGACTATGCCATGGGTATACCGTACTTCTTTCCAGTTATATTGCAAGAAATATAACATCTAATATTTCTGTTTATTTTCTCAAGTTGCCAAGCTCAATTCTGGGCAATATTCAATCCAAATGACAGATGGTGACCGATAAATATTGATTGATTGACTGATTGATGGTTTTCCATTTTGCACAGATGGGGTGGTACATGCATTCATTGCACTGGAGTTGCCATTCCTCCTCCAACACTGTCAGTAGACATCAAAAAATCATTTACAGCACTTTTTCTGAAGTACAGAAGGGATCTCATAAAACTCCCCTAATAGTGCTTCAAGAAGACACCACCACTGTATTGGCACAAGGAAGACTGTTAGCCATCCATTTTACAGGATAAAGCCCAAACTTCTTAGGCCCCAGCAGTCTGACCAAACAAAGTGTCTCCCATTACAGGACCACATCCTCCTGTGTACAGGTGCATCCTCCAGCAACTGGTGCACTTTCATGTCTCTCAAGTATAATCACTTCTTCTTCTTTTCTTTACATAGAGCCTGGCTTTTAGTTCAATTGTGGCATTTATTTAACTCAACCTTAGAGTCTTAGTATTGTCCACAATAGCATTAGTCTTTGAGAATCAGAATTTGTTTCTTTAACACTAAAAATGTACATGGATTCCCTCATTGTAGAAGGGCAGGGAATGTATCTGTCTTAACCACACCTGTATATCCAGTACCCAACACAGTACCTCCCCACATGGTAGGTGCTTGATAAATACTTATTAAATGAGCAAATGATATCTATTAATTGAAATTATCTAATAACCAAAAGCTATAATGAATTGGTATTTTTTTCATGAATTTTCATTTCATAAATTACATCAACACCTACATATCTTTAAAGAAAAATGGCCAACTTTGAAATTATCATAAACTTTGTCTTTAGGGGAGTTTTATTGTTATTAAAATATTTAATATAGTTAAGTATATATAAGTTATTTAGAGGTTACTGACATCCAGAGACTTTGAAGACAATAAAACAAACTCAGTACTAAACTAGACTTAATATAATTTCAGTTTTCTTTGATGATTCAGAAGGCACTTCATGACCAAGAAAAACCCTGGGGCCATCATTATGCATCAGTAACTCTTCCCAGCAATAATTGTTAATAGAAATTTCTAGTAGTTAAATGCCAGATTAACAAGCTGTTCCTGTCTTTGAAGCCCATGTGTACACAAACTCTGCCAGGCCTAGACTGAATGAAATATTTCTCGATTCTACTGTTTTTAGAGTTTTCCCAGTAGAGTAATTCAAAGTCTAATTGCATTTGGGGGGATTTCAATTGGTCTCCAACATGGCCAGTTTCTACACCTGCCTCCAAATAATAAGACGTCATTGACTAGGCACATTACGTTGGCATTGGTTAGCAATCCCATTCTCTATTTTTTATGACTCCGTGTGGCTTTAAGAAAATCACTTAGCATAGCTTCTCTCTTGTGAAGTTCCCTTATTTTAAATTTTAAATTCTTTATTGATATTATAATTATCATAATTGCCATCAAAATCATTCCCTTCTATTTTAATAGGGATAATCATGGTACCTACCCCACATTGTGTTGTTGCAAGGGTTACATATATTGAAAACACTAGTCAGGGAATACCTGCTCAGATAAAACATAACTATTATTATTATCGCGATGTGATTTATTCTTTGCTCACCATTGACCTAAATGCATCATCCCCTACCCACCTTGAAACCTTTATTTATCATTGAATTTATTCAGAATTTATTTTGAGTGTCCACTGTGCTTCAGCCTCTAAGTCAAGCAACAGAAAAAATAAAGATAAAAGCGACTCAATATCTACCCTAAAGGAGCTCAGAGTTTAATGGAGGAGATAGACACACAACCAGATGGTTGTAAAGCGATGTGGTATGTGCACACACATTGTCAGGGACAAGACTGGATTGCCCGGAATCGAGGAGGACTTTCTGGGGGACATGATACCAATGCAGTGTCTTAATGGTAACATGGAGGGAAGAGGAAGGCACAGGAGGGAAATGATAAGAAGTTACTAATAAGAAGGCATTCCAGATAGAAGGAACACCTAAACAAAAACAGAGTGGCAAGAAAGAACATGGGCTTGCTTGGGGAGCATGGGGACTTCAAATGGTTTAGAACTACTGCAATATAAAATACGAGGCAAGAAGTGACAAGAGGTAGGATAGGAGTGGTTGGCGGGGCCTAGATCACAGAGGAACTTTTAGATCATGAGCCACTGAAGGCTTTAAAGCAGAGACCTGAGTCATAGAAGTGGTACCTCCCCCTGCATCATTGCCATAGTTCTCCTGTCCTTTAGCAGGGTTCTCTGGACAGGGTAAGGCTGACCTATGGCAGTTGCACAAGATAGCGGGCATAGAAAATAGTTTGCTTTTGAATTAATTAGTGCCCTGCAGGAAGTCTTTGGGAATGGATTGGGTTTGGGTCAAAACTCCCAAGAGTGAGGAATTCCAGAAACGTCCACTTGGTCTGGACTGCCTCCCTCTTTTTCAAGTTAAGCCCAAAAGCTTAACAAATGAGCTTGTGTAGATGGTGAGTCTTTAGATATCTGAAGAAGTCCAGAAGAGACCCCTTACTTCATGGACGTTCTATGCCCTGGCCTTAGTCTACCCATCTCAGTTATACTTAAAGGCCACCAGAGCCTTCCCTGCGTTTAGGACATGATCAGTGGGAACCAAGAATTAGCAAGACACCCATACAGACCAGCAAGGGTGCTCTTCTCACAGGTGCCTTACAGGCCGACGACCCATGGCTTTTAGGCTTGTATTCCAAGAAGTTCAGCATCCCCACAGCTCAGCCAACATTGGCCATAAATGTCCCAAAATCAGCAAATAAATGCTGTATTGTGGCCAAGGCAACAGCAGCTGCTTCTGAGAATATAATGGGGTAAAGAAGGGACACAGAATGCTTTGTTAAATTCTCTGTCTAAAAGAAACTGGAATCAAAATGAATTAAATATCTAATGCTTTGTGAGTAATAGCCCTTAAAAAAGATATCTATACCCTGTGTTTATGCAAAGTAATGTAGAGAATTGAGTTTTTGATCTAGATGATCTTAAACCAAATTTTTAAAAACATGTTTACCTAGAATATTTGAATAATCAACGGGAAACATCATTTATCATGTTTGAATTATCTTAAATTCTCCACTTTACTAGACTGTATAGACACAGTTCTGAATTACATTCATCCCAAAAGAAAATACAAGAAATGCTGATTTGAGAAAAAAAAAGCTTGACATTTGAGGGGAGGAATGGGCCTCCTCAAAGCAGTCCAAGATATATTTTTTAAACAGCTTCAAAAAAAATCAACAAAAAAGAAAAGAGTGATATGAAATGCTTTTAACTTTTCTCTCATTCTTGAGTATGTTCAGATCCCCCGTCTCCATGGAGTACAAACATGCTCCTTCAAACTCAAAGCAGACTACCTGCATGACCACATTTAAATCCCATTTCATCCAGAAGAATGTGAGCGATACACCTGCCAACACATTAATAACGAATTTGGTCACTTGGGCCTGGAGGAAGCAAGTCGTCCAAAATCGAACAAGGATGCAGGCTTTGAAGGTGGCCGTGACGGAGTCAGTCACAGTGCGTTAAGGATGTCAGATGCATTTCTCTAGAAGAAGCCAGAGCACAAACGGATTTGAATTTTTAGAGAACAGATAATCCAACAACTGAGTGACATCAGCTCAAGGATTGTAAGAATAAAAGCCAGGATATTAATCATTCTTCTTCTCCTCAGTGTCCTGGGTCATTCATCTATTTCAAAATTTAAGTAAAATGTCAAAGCATTAACAACATGCATCATCTGTGGACAGTTGCCCAGGCACTGGAGAGTTATCGTGATGGTCCAAATTAGCTGGTTTCTTATGTCTTTTCCACGCCTAAGCTGCCCAGTAATATACTCACCCATGTGCAGATATACACACACCCAACAATACTGTTATAATTCATTTGAAGTTTGTTTATGAATTATACCAAAGTACAACTCTATTTTTTTTTTCATCCACAGTCTGTAGGGACAGCCAGATTGGTCCTTCAGATGCTTGGCAGTTACACGGTCCTGTTCACAACAAACCTCAGTACTGTTAACTGATAATGTATTTGTCTCCTGTGGTTAAGTTTCTCTAACCAAACTAGAAGTTTCTGGAAGGCAAAGATTGGGATTCTCCCTTTGCTTGTCTATTCCATAGCAAAGTACTGGTTATGGGATGGGTTCAATGAAAATTGCTCCTGAGCTTACCGGTACATAAAGAAACATGTTTGTTGGTCTATGACTGGTCCAACCAGACACAGTAAAAGTTCAACAATGGCCTCTGTAACTAAGAAGTTGGTGGTAATTGCAACAAAACACTTGGCTGGGGGTCACTGTAACTCTCAGCCCTCAATACAGCTCATGCTATGCTCCTAGATCACTGCAGAGAGACCTGAAGCTCAGAGCTTAACTTCTAGGAAGTACAGGAGCCTCAGTTACAAAGACCAATTTATATTTTCTGTCTTTCAGTTTTGGCTCATTTCACCATGAGAACACAAGTTCTGAAATTCCAAGAGAGGCCCAGAAGATCACCAAGCTAATCAACAAAGCAGAGCTGGCTTTGGTACAGGGGATACATTCTGAGGAATTTTGTAAAACTTGAATATATGGAGTAAGCAGCTCTGGTGATTTCAAAAAGGCCAAAGGAAACAAATGAGGCTTTATTTGGGGTTATATAAAATGAGACCATGTCAGAGATATAAATCACTGGGGGAAACATTTCAAATCCAAGGTAAACCACAGCTAAATGTTCTCTGTCTGGACAGCTTGCCCTCCAGGAGATCTGAATTTACCCAAGGTCAAATGGAGATCAAGCTTAGAAGCAGGACCTGGAATAAAACCCTTAATTCCTAGTTTGCTCCAAACTCAGGCTGAGTATTACACCCAATGCTAAAACAAGCATTGTATCAGAAATCTGTCAGCCTTGAGTAAAACAAAACAAGTTCTTTGAAATCATAGAATTCTCATCTTTAAACAATTTGGTTTTAGGCTACATGAAACCCCTCTCTTTGAAATGTGTAGAAGATCCTACATAGAAACAGCTTGCCAACCCAACAGTGATACTGAGAAATGCTCAAATGCCCTTGGCTATCACTCTGGAATATACAAAGTGCTTTCACATGCACCATCTCATTTGACCTCAGTTACTCTGTGATGTACCAGGGCAGGAAATATCACTGCCATATATGGAGAATAACAGGGTCACAAAAGATTAAGGAATTTCTAAAATCTGATGGCTAATAAGGGCAGTGCTAAGACTCTGAGTCTATTATTCTTTATATCACCATGTTCCTTTCAATAAGTAAATGCATGTTCAATGCTCTTACTGATTGGTGTGGATCACAGCATACAAGATGGATTGGATATAAAGGAAAAACCGCTGGCCTCAAGGATCTGATTAAGAAGACAGGGCTGGTGACAAATGCTGTTTTTCATCAAATGTAAGAAGCTCTTTAGTTCTCAAAAAGATGCACTTTTTTCAATGATGTTAAAATGTAACAAAAAACATGGCTGATGGTAAATTGTAGGATACCAAGAATTAAAGATAAATTCTAATTTATTAAATGTTGAAATATGAAAAATGTACATCTTGGAGTCTATAAACTAGAGACAATGTATTATATATATTAATACTAACCTGAGAGGTATCCACAGCTCCTTATCTTTTGGATACAGAAACAGTCTAGAGTGGAACAAGGTGAAATAGTTAATAAGTGGGCAGGTTGGGGTTCAAATCTAACTCCATTGACTTATAGGGTTTGATGAGCTGGAGGGGTATGAATGAGACCATGTTCTGTGGGTGACATGTGTGACACATTTTGCGGTATCTCTGGTGGGATTTCCTGAGGAATAGGCAGGCCATCCTGAAGAGGATATTAAGCCAGTGGATCTTCACGTTGATATGAAGCATGAACACTGAACAAATCAAACATAGATTTCTGAGTAACTGAGACGGAACTGGATTTAATGCTGTGCCCAGACATTTTATAGCTACTGCCCAAAGCTGAAAATGATATATACCACTAAACAATAAATAGAATTTTTAAAAAATACTTTGGAAATTGCCCACATCAAATAAACCATGCTGATCTTGAAAGAAACTATCTTGATCCTGTGACCCTCCGTGCTATTCAGAAGAATTTGTCCTCTTAATAGCCACTTTGCTGAGCAGTAGGAAAAAAGGGGGAATGGATGCCCTTTGCAAAGAAAGGGCGCTTAGAGATAGTGGGAATACAAAAAAACACAACATTAAATTAAATGATTAATAAAATTTAAATAAGAAAGGAGACGATGGGAGATCTTTTCCAGCCTGAAGACAATTGATCATTCAAGCTAACCCTTAAATCCGTATTATCTGTAAAAGCATCTTTTACCAGACTGTGTCCTGAGGAACTCTCATTCCATGTTCAAATAAGTTAGGGAAATACTGAGTATCATATTCTCATCCTAAAGGCTCACAACATACATCAGCATTGTAAAGGCACTGAGAAGTCCTGCAGTATGGAGACCTATTTCACTTTAACAGCATTTATATTTGGCAGAATTAGAATTCAAATGTGGTCTATATTTTATTGTCATGCTCTTAACCACTCTTCTGTACTGCTCCATTCTAAATGAATATTTTTTCCTCTTCTTAGTTTTTAAAAACTTAAATTATACATAAAAGAGAAAATAATAAAAGAAACATCCACGTGCCCAACACCAGAAATTGACAAGTCTTAACATTTCATCATGTTTGTTTCTGATTTTTACATAAAAAAGAGAGTAAGAACCTCATAGATAAAATGAAGTCCCTTTTGCTCCTCTTCTTGGTATCACCCCTCCTTTCCCAGAAGGAAATAGCATACTGAATTGGTATGCATTCTTGCAGATGACATTTTCTATTTTGTAACAAATGTATGTTTTCGTTAGAATATATAGAACATAGAACATTTAGGTTGGTAAATGGTATCTAGCATTCTACTTTTTAAAAATGTTGTATAAATACTATCATGCTATATATATACATATCATTCTAAAATTTCTTTTTTCATTCAATATCACATTTCTGAGGAGCTAACCTATTATTTTAACTGTTGTATGACATTTCATCATATGAAGAGAAAGAGTTTATTTACTTGTTCTCCTACAGATGGATGTTAAATTGCTTCCAACTTTGCTATTACCAAACAATCCTGCAATAAACATTCTTGTTCTTGTGTCCTTGTGCACTTGCAGAGAGATTCCCAAGGGCATATACCTAAAAGCAGAGTTGCTGGGTCATGGAGTTTGCATATTTTCAATCTTACAGGAGATTGCCAAATTACTCTCATATGACCTTCTTATCCTTATTCTATTTAGCCCCCACACTCTCCCCAAAGCACAAGAGAAAAGAAACAGGGTTTTGCAAAAAGATTTAGCAAACTTGACCTCAGGTTTTAACTGTGGTCTTAAGACAGTCACTGAAAAGTTTTCAGTTTTAGTTTCCTAAACTATGAAATGGGGATGATAATTCTTGGCAGAACTGACTCCCTGGGCTTTGATGAAAACACAAATAAGATTGTGACTGTGAATGTGCTTTATAAACTAAAAGTGCTAAATCATGTCAGTTATTTTTGTTAATACTTACACTGTGAATGTGCTTTATAAACTAAAAGTGCTAAATCACATCAGTTATTTTTGTTAATACTTACACACACGTAAATTAATCCCCTTCATTTTTCAAATATCTGAGTATTTGCTTTTCATCAGGCACTAAAGATTTAGCTCCTACCCAAAAGAACATGTAGATTAATAACTATATTTAATTTTTTTTTCAATTTCTTAAGTGCCGCGATGCTAAGTACTTTATGGGCAACTTCCGGTTATTTACAATTCTAAAATTCATTTGTCAATTGGCTGCTTGAAATTCAAAACAAAGTTTTCAAAAGGACACTATGATTAGCTGATTTGGGTCCAAGCTTTTCTATAAATTGTTTAAGGGTAAGGAAACTAATAGCGTAAATAATATAGTACCAGCTATATAAAACAGAAGGCTGTGCTAAATAATTTTGTATATATTATGTATTATATTCTCCATAACAACCCTGTGTTGTGAAATTATAATAATCTCATTTCACAAACAGGGAGCTTGAGGTACAGAGAAGTTAATTAACCTGCCTGAGATCACACAACTAGAAAACAATGAAGTCAGGATTTGAACCCAGGACTGATGCTGTATGTTCTTTATCACTACCTTATAAGGATATGCAGTGCTACTTCACCACTTGCAACGTCTAGAGCAAAGTAAATGACGTTAAGTGGCAAGAAAAGGTGGTGGTAGCTCTGAGAATGTGTGTGCCCCTGGCCAGAGACCCTCAATCTCAAACCAACTTATACAGAGTAAATGTGGCAACTCCAATATTACTTCTCTTTCTAGCAATGGTCCCAGAAGGAATTGGTAGAGAGAAGGAACTACACAAAGAAAACATGTTTCAGTGAGATTAGAGGCAAAACTGTTTCCCAAACCAGTCACAGCAGAGTGACCATGTCTATAGTAACTAACATCTGTATAGCTCTCTATAGCTTAAATATGGAAGGTATCTGTAAAATGTAGAGAGATGAAAGGGAATTTTGATGTATGATGGTTGAGACCTTAGAGACTGTTTTCCCATCCTTTTCTTTTTTCCAAATAAATGCTCATAAATCAGAGTATGTCTACACTATATAAATTACTATAAAAATGAAGTCATGAAAGAACTATTGAAATCAATCATGAAGCTGAATAAATCCCTTCAAGGACAAAGTCCCTTTACATCACACCCCATTAAAATGATTTCAGAATCATTTGAAACAGTTAGAATTATATTTGAAGCTGCAATAACCAATTAGCACAAGCAATAGAAAGGATGTTCCCATTCACATCAGGAACAGAAACTATAAATTACCTCTAAATAATATTAATGTAAAGAGAAAATTATAGACCAAATCTCACTTATGAACACAGTCTGGTTTTGATAACATTGTTAAGCTAGCCTTATGAAATACATTGGCTGCTTCCCCACCTTTTTATGTTATTTGGAATAGTTTGCATAAGATGGGAATTATCTGTTCCTTGAAGGTTTGCTGGAACTCACCCATAAAGTCATCTGGGCCTGGTGCCTTTTCTTAGGAAATATTTCTGGCTTCTGTTTCCATTTCTTCTATGTTTATTGGCCTGTGGTGTTGAGCTCATGTAGATAATTCATATTTTCTTTAAGATATTCTGATTATTTAAATTTCAAATTCCTTAGCACAAAGTTGTTCATGAAATTTTCATAATTTCTTTTATTTTTTCAGCATTTTTGTCTATGGCTCTATTTTCATTTCAGATTCTGTTTGTTTATGCTTTTTTTTTTCTTCTTGTTGCTTTTGTTTTTCCGGAGTATTATTTCTTTTATAGGACTTTTCAAAGAACCAGCTCTTGGTTTTGTTAATCAACTCTACTGTTTGGTATTTATGCATTTTTCTAATTTAAATTTTGCTTCTCTCTTGGTAATTTCTTCCCTCCTACTTTCTTTGGGATTTTTTTCTAGCTTCCTGGATGGGAAGACTAATTTATTTTTATACTTTTTGTTTTCTAATAAACCATTTAAGGACATAAATTTCCCTCTAAGCACCAATTTGGTTAATATACTATAATTTTTATTTAATTCAATTCTAAACAGTTATTATTTCCATTAGATTTATGAATTAAATTGGTATGTTTTTGTTTTGTTTTAATTTCCAGATATATTGCCTTTTGGAAAGCTATGTTTTATGGCTAACTTTTAGTTTTATGTTATTGCAGTCAGTGAACTTGGTTTTTACAATGTCAGTCTTGACAGCAGATTGACCGTGTCTATAATGACTAACATCTGTATAGCTCTCCATAGCTTAAATATAGAATGTATCTGTAAAATGTAGAGAGATTTCCATTTGTGGCATGGTTTATAACCATCTTTTGCATCCATTCCTTGTCTGTTTGAATAAAAACTATATTATTCCTGTTTATTGAATTCAGAGTCCTTTACTTAGTATTTGATCACTCTTGTTAATGTGTAATTCAAACTACTATATACTTTAGTACTGATAGTTTTACATGTATTCCTGTAATCTTAATTTATGTTTTTCCCCTACCATGTCATTGCTTCACCTCTCTTGAGAATTTGGATAGATTGTACATATTTTTATTCCATTTTCCCTCTACCAAATTAAAGTTATGCATTCAATTTATCTTCAACAAGTGTTTATTCTTATTCACTTATCCCATAAACTGTGTTTTTCCAAAATAATGTAGAATTAATCAGTATTAATATTCTCCCAAATCCCAAATATGACAAGAAGCTTAGCATATAATTATTTCTCTCAGCTACCCCACGTGCTTCTAAACTCTCAAATGTAGCCTTAGTTACAACTTAATAATTTTTTAAAAAACAGTTTTTTCATACAGTAAATATTTAGACTGTTTGTTCATCATTGATTCTTATATTCTACCATTTCCTTGGATCCATTTATCTTCTGGCTGAACTATATTATCTAGTGGTTTTCCCCCTGCCTGTTCCTGAGAAGATCTTTAGTTGGTAAACTTTATGTGACCTTGCTTGTTTGAAAATGTATTTATTTTATCCTTATAATTTCATGAAAATTTGACTAGATATCAAGTTCCAGATTCAATGGGATATTTTTCCTCAAGCATTTTGAAAATAGTTTCCATTGTCTTGTTGTTTCTAACATTGTTGATGAAAAACTATTTTAAACAGATATCGTTCCTTTGGAGATAATCTGACCATTCTCCCTCATACTTTCTAGGAATTTTTTTTCTACTTTTATCTTCTAAAGTTTCACAATAATCTAAGCATTGTTTTTTGTTTGTTTTTTCCCTTTTCTTTTATTTCAGCATATTACGGGGGTACAAATGTTTAGGTTACATATATTACCTTTGTCCCGCCTGAGTCAGAGCTTCAAATGTGTCCCTTCCCCAGATGGTGTGCACCACGCCCATTAGGTGTGAATATACCCATCCCTTCCTCCCCGCTCCCACCTGCCCAACACCCGATGAATGTTATTACTATATGTGCACATAAATGCTGATGAATTAATACCAATTTGATGGTGAGTACATGTGGTGCTTGTTTTTCCATTCTTGGGATACTTCACTTAGTAGAATGCATTCCAGCTCTATCCAGGAGAATACAAGAGGTGCTACATCACCATTGTTTCTTTTTTTTTTTTTCTTTTTTTATTTCAGCATATTATGGGGGTACAGATGTTTAGGTTACGTATGTTGCCCTTACTCCCCCTCCCCCCAAGTCCGAGTTTCAAGCATGTCCATCTCTCGGATGATGCGCATTGCACTCTTTGTGTATGCATATACCCGTCCCCTCTTCCCCCTCCCCACTGCCCGACATCCAATAGATGTTATTCTTATATGTACACTTATGTGTTGATCAGTTAATACCAATTTGATGGTGAGTGCATGTCGTGCTTGTTTTTCCATTCTTGGGATACTTCTGTGCCCCAGCTCTATCCAGGTGTATACAAGAGGTGCTATATCACCATTGTTTCTTAAAGCTGAATAGTACTCCATGGTATACATATACCACATTTTATTAATCCACTCATGTATTGATGGACACTTGGGTTGTTTCCACATCTTCGCAATTGTGAATTGTGCTGCTATAAACATTCGGGTGCAGGTGTCTTTCTTATAGAGTATCATTTGATCTTTTGGGTAGATGCCCAGTAATGGGATTGCTGGATCGAATGGTACTTCTAATTGTATCTCTTTAAGGTATCTCCATATTGCTTTCCACAGAGGTTGCACTAGTTTGCAGTCCCACCAGCAGTGTGTAACTCTTCTTATCTCTCCGCATCCACACCAACATTTATTGTTTTGGGACTTTTTGATAAAGGCCAGTCTCACTGGAGATAAGCGATATCTCATTGTGGTTTTGATTTGCATTTCCCTGATGATGAGAGATGTTGAGCATTTTTTCAAATGTTTTTGGGCCATTATTCTGTCTTCTTTTGAAAAGTTTCTGTTCATGTCCTATGCCCACTTTTCGATAGGGTTGTTTGATTTTTTTCTTGTTGATTTTCCTGAGTTCTAAGTAGATTCTAGTTATCAGCCTTTTATCGGATCTGTAGCATGCAAAAATTTTCTCCCATTCTGTAGGTTGTCTGTTTGCTCTTGTGACAGTTTCTTTGGCTGTGCAGAAGCTTTTTAATTTGATCAGGTCCCATTTATTTATTTTTGTTGTTGCTGTGATTGCCTTCGGGGTCTTCTTCATAAATTCTTTGCCTAGGCCAATGTCTAGAAGAGTATTTCCAACATCTTCCTCTAGAATTCTAATAGTTTCACTCCTCAGGTTTAAGTCTGTTACCCAGTGTGAGTTGATTTTTGTGAGAGGTGAAAGGTGTGGAACCATTGTTTCTTAAAGCTGAATATACTCCATGGTATACACATACCACATTTTATTAATCCACTCATGTATTGATGAGCACCTGGGTTGTTTCCACATCTTTGCAATTGTGAATTGTGTTGCTATAAACATTCTAGTGCAGATGTCTTTTTTATAGAATGCCTTTTGTTGCTTTGGGTAGATGCCCAATAATGGGATTGCTGGATCAAATGGTAGTTGTACTCGTAGCTCTTCGAGGTATCTCCATATTGCTTTCCACAGAGGTTGTACTAGTTTACAGTCCCGCCAGCAGTGTAGGAGTGTTCCTATCTGTCCACATCCATACCAACCTTTATTATTTTGGGACTTTTTGATAAAGACCATTCTCACTGGTGATAAATGATATCGCATTGTGGTTTTGATTTGGATTTCCCTGATGATTAGAGATGTTAAACAATTTTTCATATGTTTCTTGGCCGTTAATCTATCTTCCTTTGAAAAGTTTCTGTTCATGTCCTTTGACCATTTTTTGATAGGGTTGTTTGATTTTTTTTCTTGCTGATTTTCCTGAGTTCTGTATAGATTCTAGTCATCAGCCCTTTATCAGATGTGTAGCATGCAAATATTTTCTCCCATTCTGTAGGTTGTCTGTTTGCTCTTGTGACAGTGTCCTTGGCTGCACAAAAGCTTTTTAATTTGATCAGGTCCCATTTATTTATTTTTGTTGTTGCTGTGATTGCCTTTGGGGTCTTCTTCATAAATTCTTTGCCTAGGCCAATGTCTGTAAGAGTTTTCCCAACATTTTCTTCTGGAATTCTTATAGTTTCATGCCTTAAGTTTAAGTCTGTTTTCTACTGTGAGTTGGATATTTTAGTTATTTTTATCTCGGTTAGGAATCAGAAATTATCTTCTTAATCCTCTAATTTTCTGCCACCTTTTCCTCATTTCATGGTCTTTGTTGATATAATCTTGGATTTTAAATCCAAATAATTTACAGTAATACTATTTATTTTATATTTTTAACTTGAGGAAAAAATGAAATGTGCATTGAATTCTATAACCATATTTACAGTAATTTGGTCTTATCTACTTTCTATTTTACTTTTACTGGTTTCAATTCTCATGCCCAAAATTTTTATACAGTTACTTTACCAGCCTTGATCATTTTGTTTTCTTTCATTTTTCAGTAGGTTAGAAAATGACTTCAGATAAAAAATTCAAGAAGTGTACATGAATATTCCATTTTCTCAGTTTATATGCATCCATCTTATTTACCATCATATCTAAAGTGCCTGACATCTAACAAGTATGGATATATTTGTAGAAGAAATTAATTCAATGACATTTTAGTACTTTCCCAGATGAAAGAGTAAGACAACTTGATTGTATATAAAATTTTTGGTTCATAGTTTTTTTTCCCTCCCTCAAAACTCGGTAATCATTGCTATGACAGAGAGTGAACCTAGATTTTTCTTATCATTGCTTTTTCTGTCTGGATTTTCATTGGATTTTTCTTTATCTTCCCAGTCCAGAAATTTTGCCTGGATGAATGTAAGTTTAATTCTCTTTTCACTGATTTTCTCCTGGAATGGGGTGATCCCTTTACATCTGTAAATATCCTTCACTTCTGCTGTCTCCAGCCCCTGGGCTGCAGACCAGTACTGGTCTGGCCTGTTAGGGACTGGGCCACAGAGTTATGACACCGCACCCCTACACATACCGTGGAAAAATTGTCTTCCATGAAACTTGTCCCTGGCATCAAAACTGTCGGGGACCACTGCTGCGCTTCATCTCAGTTAAAATTGTTTTGTCTTATATTTTTAATCAATAATTTGATTCTATTTGTGCTATTTTCCTTTTTATTTTTCAGAAGAATAAATTTTTTTGTTCTCTGTTTTTGTCCTCCACATCTGTCATCTTCTCTTTCAATTTTTACATTTCTATGAAATTCCCCCCCTGCATTCTATAATAGTATGGATTTATCTTTTATACCACTTACTGCATTTTGTTCAGCATTGATTATACTCTCTACTGCTTCCAATGTGGATTTCAAAGTTGTTAAATTTTAAGCATCTTTGTCTCATCATTTCCTTTTTTTTTGTCTCATCCTCTTCTCTTTTTTATATTTCTATCATATCCTATTATGTTTCATTCTATCCTGTTAATTTCATATTGGTATATTTTACTTACTGCCTGCTTTTCCTGAAGGATTTCCTATGATTTCTCTTTGTATATAGCATGGTTCTAATTAGCCAGTTTAGAGCAAAATATGAGGGTGGCCCACTAATGCAGTGCTACTCAAAGTGTGGTCCACAGACAGGTACAATCTGCAAACTGTCTATTAGTGGTCAGTGATAAGTACGCTTACCCCTAAACTATATCAGTGCACAATGAGGTACTATATTTTCAGAAGGACAATTTCTGTACTTGTGTTTCTGCTGACTTCTGGCAAGCAGTTCCAAGACCACCGCAAATCTGAACCACACTTGAGTAGTATTGCTCAATTACAGAATAACAAGACAGAAGGGAAGCACATCCCTTACAGCTGCTTTCCTGCCCTGACTATCCTCCCTCTGGACCACTATATGAAAGAGGAATAAACTTTTAGTGAAGCACTTTATTTTGCTTTATCTTTTTTACAGCAACTTTGCCTATACCTTGACTAATACATTGCAATAGATCATTTTCAGAAATAGATTCTTCCTTTGAGTCTTCTAACACTTATTTCTTTCCCTTAGTCTACAGTATTTTTTTCATAAAACCCATATTGATTTTTTTCCATCTTTAATCATTTTTAAACATGGAAAAGCCTTTCCCGACAGAGTTTGTCCCCAGAAAGATCATGTGGGGTTGGGTTTACACTATATCATGTGATGGAAACATTACTTTTTCAGCTATAAAACTGGTGGAAGGAGGTGCTGGGGTGATGTTGGGTCAGTGCATTTCATTTCAGCCTAATCCTCAGGTTCGATCACAATTCCATGTAACATACTTCTTATCCTATGTTGTTCTCTGATTCTCTGAGCTCAGGGCATTTATTTAAAACTCAATTCCTACCATCTACTATTATTAGAGTCTTTTATTTCACTATCTGCCTCTCCCCACCATACATGCATGCGTGCACACACACACATGCTCATACACACATGCACAAAAGGGTTTTACATTTTTCTAGGACCTGAGTGTCGGGTGAGGGAGGGATAGGAACCTGTCAAGATTGTGTAGGAGGTGTGGGACACAGGAGGGATATTTCTGGCACTAAATGAAACATCAATGGGAGTCCCAGGGTTTTTTTTTTTTTTTTCTTCTTGGTGAAGTCTTCAAAACAGGATGTGGTGACTGACTGGATATTAAGGAGAAGGGAGAGGGAGCATTCTAGGAGAATTCCCAGGTTTCTAGTTTGAATTACTGAGCAGATATTTATTGAAGGAAGGGCAGATTTGGCTGGAAAGAGGATGATTTTGATTTTATGTGAGCTACTGTTGTAACATCGCCATAGAAATTTCTAGTAAAAGAATGTTTGTACGGTCAGGACCTATGGGCTGAGCATATAGATTTAAAAATCACTGGTACATGGAGAAGTCATGGGCATGAGTGGAACCACCGGAGTGGAGTGAGAGAGAAGGCTGGGAAGAATGCTAAGGAAACCAACCATTAAAGGGTCAAGTGGGAAAGGAGGAACAAGAAAAAGCTAGAGAGGAATGAAAACTATCAGAAGAATATAGTCGTGGGCGCCAAAGAAAGTGCTTCAAGAAAGAGAGAATATCCCACAGGGACAAATACCATTTAGAGGTTAAGCCAAATAAGTAACGAAAATCAACTCTCTTGATTCTGGACTTAGGTTGACTACCAGCCTCAATTTTCAATGTTATTGTTAGTTGTTTCTAAATCCTTTAATTTATATGTATTTTTGTGGGAAATCAAGAAATGCTGCAGTAGAAGCTATTTTCCAGCTGACTTTCAAAACAGAAGTCTACACTACTACTGGGTTTTTTGTTTTGTTTTGTTTTTAGTATTCTTGCAATCCTTCTTTTTCGGTCAAGGACTATTTAGTTGCAAATAATAGTATCCCATTCAAAAGCCAAAAGTGGAATGTTTTAAAAATAATACAAGTGTAATTCATAGAACCCAAAGACAGGAAGTCTAGTGAGGCCTCTTGGGAGACTGGAATGAGGAACTGGAAAGTTGTCAGGGACCAGGATATCTACTTTCTCTCTCTCCCCATCCTGTGGTCTCTTATCTCTGCTTTTGTTTGTTCATTTTCTTAATCTATTCCTCTATGCAATACAGATCTGTTTCTCCATGGATAGGAAAGAAAATGGCCCCGAAGGCATTTCTGCCTATCCTTTCTCTTTCAGCACCGCCTGAGTCCACGTGGCACTCTTGTGTCTCTATTCCAATTTTCTAGAAGAAAGAAATTGATTGGCCAAGTTTGGATCACGTGTTCATCCTGGGCCCAATCCCCTGTGAGCAGAACAAATCACATGTCGTTCCCTCATTCTGGAAATGGGGAAATGAAGAAAGAAGGATGGGCAGATAAATTAATCAAACTGGCTGCTGCTTCTTCCTTATCCCATCCAGTTCCTTCTTCCGCTTAGCTTACTGTCTTCACATTTCAGACCGTTAGGTTTTCATTTCGGAATGTCCTCTTCTATGATCCTCTGCTCTAATCTTTAAAAAGCCCATGTATATTTGCAACTTATTAACAATTCCTCTGTTCCCCATTAAACAATCATTTTTGAGGATAATAGCCTCAGAAAATTGTACCTTTGTTTTTTAAGAGATGAGGTCTTGCTATGTTGCCCAGGCTGGTCTTGAACTTCTGGCCTCAAGCCATTCTCCCACCTTGGCCTCCCAAAGTGCTGAGATTGCATGCATGAGCCACCTTGCCGGGCCTCTTTTCTTCTTCTGAAAGGAGGAGAGACTCATAATGTTTGCTAATAATAGGATATGTGACTTCATTTGTCCCCAGCCATGAAGAGTCCCCCCATCAAAATACTAGAGGAGAGGGGTGAGTTGATGTGAACAAGTTCTTGCCCAAACACCATCAACTACCAGGTCTTTATCTAGTGTTTGTGTAATGGACTGAGATATAAATTCCCCCTCCCCGCTTCCTTTTCCTCTTACTCTGTAAACAAAATCAAGGACAAAAATCTACAGTTCCCAACATGCTCTCTCTTACATATTCCAGAATATCTGGATCCTTAAGATATTTTATATTTAACTTATCAGCACTTCACACACAGTATATATTAATAGTAGATGTTTAATAATGGTTTGAATTTGATTTTTTCTAAAATGCATATTTTATCATGTCATTTACCTGCCTATAATTCCTTTAGTATCTCTGAGTGCAAGAAAGAATTCAAGTTTCTTAGTCTAGAATTTCAAGTCCTTAATATATATCTCTTACCTGAGGAGAGAAGCTCTAGTTATATCCTTGTGTGCATCCTAGCTGGTCACATCAGTCTACTTGGAATTCTACTATGTGCAATGTACTCTCACACTTCCACGCCTGTATTATCTGTGTCAGTCCCTTTGTCTCGCATCTCTCTCCCCTTCCCCTTCTGTCTGCATGGTAAACTCTCACTGAGCCTGCCAGCTTCAGCTCCATCATAATTACAATATCTGGGGCAAACTTCACGGACATTTAGACAGAGTTAGACTCTTGGTCCTCTCTGTCTCCACAGCACCAACACCTGTATACGCCTCTATTCATCCTCCTAATGCATCTTATTGTAATCACTTCTTTTACTCCACTGTTTCCTAAGTAGGGTAAATGCTCTTTGAAGACAGGGGCCGCATATTTTTCATCTCCATATATCTACCTTCTACCTGGAACCAGGTAAGAACTCCATAAACATTTGATGAACGAATCAATTAATGTCTAGATATTAAGCTTCCAGATATAAAAACAAAAACACCCAGGTTGATAACACAACCCACAGTCATTACTCAAATATTAATTAATTAACTAGCCAACTGTTTCTGTATTGCATGATCAATTAATTTTTAAGACGCATGATTAGTTATAGAGCCGCTTAATCCCAATTCACAGTAACACATCTGGATCCATGAACACCAGTCACTTTTAATTCTGTGCTCAGAGACAAGGAGATAATTAAAACGTATATTCATTGGCAAAGTTCTTCAGCCTTCCCTTTTGTCACATGAAGCAAGACAAAAATAGATCATTCTAGTAGCTCACAAGAGAAATATTAATAAATACCTTCATCATTTGTATAGTATTTTGAAGCTTACAAAGTACTCTCACATCCCATGTACTCCTTAAAACAATCCTGTGAGTTAATTGGAGGATTATAAACCTATTTTACAGATACGGACACTTTTAAGGCTCTAAAAGTAAAATGATATGCCTACAGGTTATTCTGCCAAAAAATGATAAAAGTAGCCCTCAGGATTACTTGAGCTCAGGAGTTTGAGACTTCAGTGAGCTATGATTGCACCACTACACTCCAGCCAGAGTGACAGAGCAAGACCTCCATCTCCTAAAAAAAAGAAACAAAAAAAGGAGCTCTAAAACTAAAATCTTCCAGCTCTGTACTTAAGTGCTCATTTTATTTAACCGGTTAGCAGAGAAACCCAAGTAGCATATACATGCAACAGCTTAGTTCCCAGATGACAACGTAAATAACAATTTATTTTGGTTTACAATTTATATACTATTCAGAAGGTCTCATATCCTTTCATTTGCTTCAGACAATTGCTCTGGAATGTAGATTGGATGAATATTCTTATATCGGTTTAGTAGATGCGAAGTCTGAAATCCAGTGAGACTAGGTAAATTTCCCCAGGTGAAGCAGTTAGTCCATGACAGACCCAATTCCTGATTCTTTGCTCTATTCATTCCCCTGGCTAACCAATTCCTTGATATAATTAAATGATTATCAAGGAGTTAGCTGATTCTGGAGGAAGCAGGAAAGAAATATGATAGAAGTAATTATCTCATATCTAGGCAGCTCTGGAGTTGTCTCAATGGCAGTCATGCCCTATGAGGCCATCCCTTTTGTCCTGATTCTTTAAGGCAGGGTGCAAATGGATCTGCCATATCCCCAGTTGTGTTTTGTTCAGATTAGCTTAATGTTGAATATGAGGTGAGTTTCTAACTTGAAAGGGAAGTCATATACTATTAGTCTAGGGTAAATGTAAACTGTTCATGTTTTAGAGGATGTATTTTGAGCTCTTTGAATTCATATATTTTCCTTGATTGAACTTTAAGCCTCGTATTTGGATATTTCTTTCCTTCTACCAAACACATTCACTCCCTCGATACACGTTCACTTTTGTGTTTGCACACACAGGCCACACACAAATATGTGCATAACATTACATAATCACCTCTTATACACACAAACTTTATTGAGAAACACGCACATCTTTTGAGTTTACTCCCCTTCCCCAACAGGAAGACAAATGGACACAGACATACACCTATATCTTCGGATAGTGTACCTCTTCTTGCCCACGTGCTACCTCACACTCCTTTAACTAAACATACACGTATGCATATACTCATGCACAAAATGTCAAGTTTCACAATGATCAAGAGTCATGTCAACTTTCAGGTCCTGAATGTGCCACGTAAATTATTTGAACTTCAAACTAGGGGCTGAGATTGCAGAAGGAAAATTTTCATACTCCGGAGCAAGGAGAAGAGGGCAGCACAAGAGGAATACAGGATAGGAAACTTCCCTATCGACAAAGTCAAAGGCCAGAAAATGGTCCCAATCAAAGGCACCTATCCACAAATGTCTCCCCGACTCAGATTTCATAATACTTCAGAAAAATTTCCCAATGAGCTGACCTTGGATATCTTCAGCGTCCTCTTTCAGCCCAGATAAAGTCCACGTGGAGTAATGGCAAGACCATTGGACAGTGGGGACAGAGACTTACGTTTGAAACTCAGCTCCGCCTCTGTCTTAGCCCACTTTGTTGCTATAACCTGAGACTGGGTTATTTATAAAGAAAAGAAGTTTATTTGACTCACAGTTCTGGAGGCTGGGAAGTTCGAGATTGATCTGCCAATCTGGTGAGGGTCTTGTGCTGCTTCAACTCATGGCAGAAAGCAGAGGAGGAAGTGGGCAAACGCAAAAAGGGACCAAACAAGAGGAGGAACCTCACTTTAGAACAAGCTGCTACCTTGAAAAGTAATCCATTCCTGAGGGAGCAAGAGCTTACTCACTCCTATGAAATAGCATTAATGTACTCATGAGGGATCTGTCCCCATGACCCAAACACCTCCCACTACGTCCCATCTTCCAACACTGCTGCACTGGCAGTTAAACTTCAACATGAGTTTCAGCGGGGACAAACCATATCCAAACCATAGCAGCCTCTTTCTGACCTTCATTTCCTCATGTGTAAAAATGGGCGATAATACTCATCACTTAGTGTAGTGAGGATTAAAAGAAATGTGATAACATATATAATGTGTCCATCACAGTCTTTGACATATATGAAGCTCCCAATTAATGATAGGAAGAATGTTATGTTATACTCTAAACACACGAGATGTTTCACAAAGCCAAATTGTCTAAGGCATATATTTGGGGTACTTTTACAAAAAAAAAAACAAAGGCATTTCAGCTGAATTCCTCATTACAACATTAACAATATCAGGAGGAAAAAACAAAATTTGAATTCTTGATAAAAACTGGCCAAAGATTTAGGAATCTTTTCCATGTTCCATGAGGCTTTGATTTCCAAATAACTAGAAAAAAGGAATTTGGGTTTGCAGCTTTTATTGTACTTAGCCATGTAAGTTTTGTGAAGAAAAAAGCAAAAATCACCTGATCTCCCAGGAAAGCTGGTAAGTGAGAACCGAGAATCTGGATATCTGAGCTCTTTTCTAAAAAGATAGTGACCTGAAGTAAGACACAGATGGAAAGAGTATTAACAAGGTAAGTTCGAGAGTGCCAGCAAATAGCATGTGACTATAAATTCAGAACACATACCCTCAATATTTTTTAAGTTGTCTGTAGAAAAATTAAAAGAAGATGTCTCAAAGATCAATTGATAACTTGAATGACTTCCACATCAGACCACCAGGCAGTGAGGTCTCTGTGATAGAATAAGAAATAAATTGTACTTGCAGTCAGAAGCCTCAGAAGCCTTATATGTAAAATGAAATTAATATTAGTACTCATCTAGTAGTCTTATTAGAAGGATTAAATTAGATATTGTATGTAAAGTGCTTAGAACAAGGCTTCGAATACTTAGTAGTGGTAGTTATTTTTACCTACCTCATCGATTTATTTTAAGGGTGAAATAAATACACTATAAAATATTATTTTTAGTTTTATAATATATATTTAACATGTGTTTTGAGGGTGGGAGGGTTCCTAACTCAAATGTTCACTTTCATCTAAATGGAACCTCTATAAAATTTCATACCTAATTTCACTTCTTTCATCCAGAAAATCAGAATGTTAGACATGTCCCATTCTTCTCTTCTCCCCACTTCCCTCCTAACCAGCCAGCCCTGCTGTGCTTCACTAAAGAGAATCCCTCCTACCCGCCCCCACAGATTGTCAAAATGAAACATGCTTTTACCCAGAAACTGCTTACCAGCAATATTTGCAAAATATTTGTGCTCATCTGTCAGGCTTCTTGGCCAAATGTGGCCATCCTACAAAGCTGTAATAAAACATGAAATAAACCTTTCCATAAAGCATTTAATAAAGCTGTAAAAGTTAAATAGCTCGTAATAAGCGACCATCTAGAAACATGTAGCCCAACTCTCGATCATTAACTTTCATTGGAGCGTGGAGGAAAACCCTTGCCATTCTTCTAAACTGCCCAACTTACAGTGCGGAATTGAATCAAGGGTATTGTTCCCAGCACTCTCTCCACTTTGAAGCCAAAGAATTTCACAATGGCTTCATTGAATTGAATCTAAGATGATTGGATTCCTCTCACCGAGGTAAAAATTAATTTGAAAACTGACTTGAAACTCATGGAGTTCCTGCATTAGGTTTGAGAAGAAAATGGTATTTTTTCTTGATGGTAAGCAAGGAGTGGACATTTGTTTTTGGCTGCCCGGCATCCAGTCCTCCTTCTTCACGGTGTCCTGTTTTTCTTAGGGAGACTCCATTATACAGATTGTTGGGGGTTTGTGGGTGTCTCGAAAAACCAGCCTGATGTTCGCTGAGCAAGGATAGCATATGTGACCAAACTATGCTAATCAGACTTTGCCATCTGGGACTATCGTGAATCTTGATCAGAGTGAGAGCAGCAGGAGTGAGTGGTGTCCTTGCCTGATGATCACTGATTTTCTTGTTGCTCAGTAGCATGCTGTTGGGACAGTATGCTGCCCAGCCCCTTAGACCTTCCAGAATCCTCCACCCATCAGAGTCTGATTCTCTAGCTTTATCTTTGATATTGTAAGTATCCTACATCCTTCTAGCAAATTCCTTTTCTGTCCAAGTCTTCTAGAGTCATTTACTATTGCTGTTGCTAAAGGATCCTAATTGCTACAGAGTATCAAGTAATAATTGGTATTGATTCCTAGAACATAAACACACATAGTACAGAAGAATACCACCAAAAATAAGAATTACACAATGATAATTTGTCCACGTCACCATTCCTCTCATCGAAATAATAATAATAATATCAAGCCAAGTGTAATGGCACATGCATTTAGTCCTAGCTACTTAGGAGGCTGAGGTAGAAGGATTACTTGAGCCCAGGAGTTCAAGGTCAGATGGGGCAACATAGCAAGATCCCTATATCTAAAAAATAAATAAATAAGTAAATATAACATCTGTCTAGGGATTGTCTAGTAGAATTATGACTAAAAGAAATTAAATCAAATGGCTGTCAAAATTATAAAAACTATTCAACAAAAGGATAAGCATAAAGGCCACACTAAAAAATCTAACTAAGGAGGTATAGACTAGAAGTTTCTATTTCATACAAAATGATTTTAAATGTCTTAATAGCTGAGAACTTCATATAAATATTTGCCTAATGGCCTGAAAGGCACCAAGAAGAAATGAAATCCCTGTGAGTTGAAACCTTATAGATTACAGTTAGTGGCTCCAAATTGTTTGAGGTTAAGAGAATTTATGATTTATAAAAGACTAGCATTGTTAGCCCTTGCATAAAACAGCTACATCTCACAGGCTCATTTTTACAGGGAGCAGTTCACTGGAGCCAAAATGATATACAAAATGAAATGCTAGCCTCTATACTTTGTTCAGGCCAAGTCATCTAAAGTGAAAAAAAAAAATGAGTTAGAAACCTGGGAAGTAAATTGGTATTTAATACAATTCCATTGGATCGTTTTCTTTCTCCCTGAAGTCTTAATCACTGAAGAAATGTTAATTAAGAAGGTGGAGAACTTCGTCTAGATGCCTATGTGATGTATTAAATATCTGACAGACTGTTTGCATGCTGACTTCACATGGGAGCCGGGATGGAACACAGGCCTGTAACTAGGCTTAAGGGCAGCCTGAAGCCATCACTGCCAAATAATGGCTGCTGTCTTTTTAAAACTCTCAGGGGTTCACATTGTAGGTTTCCTTCCAGTTTCCAGTGGTATGAGAGACACCGCCAGTATAAATCTTGTTGTCACAAAAGAAAAAGTTATAGTATATATTCAACCACACACATACAAAAACTTTCAAATAACATTAACTTAAACCCACAAAACCATGGAGAGTCAGAAGCAAAGCTGAAACTCTGTCCTTAAGTCACCCTCATTGTGTTTAGATCTTGAAGAATACCAAACTCATCATAGAGTATCACCAGGGCTGTGTCTACACAATACTAAGACAGTAAGTCAAATTGGTTTTTAAAAAAGGAAAAAAGAAAAGAAAGGAAAGTAAAATCTCATAGTGCAAGTTTAGTTGACAAAATACAAACCAGTCTCGTTTTGTGATTTTTCTTCATCTCAGTATGTGGACCTAGACACCCTGTCCAACCCCGCAGAATACCAAACGCTGAAAGAAACAGAAGGGGAGACCAAGCCTGGGCAACTTGGAGATGTCTTCCCCAGCGTCGTGAGTTCTAAATAAAGGCTTTTATTTTTTTAAAAACAGTGTTACTATTCCTTGGCTTAACAATGTATATTGTCTTTTGGTTCATTCATGAGTCAAGTCTTCAATTTTTCCAGAATCACTTGATCTGAGTAGTTAGAGACCTGGTCATCCTAGGAAGCCCATCCTGGAGAACCACAGACATTGTCAAATTGGAGGCAGGAATGCTGTAAGGCAGTAACGTGTAGGCGGTGAAGGGCCTGAGCTATAGAATCAGAGAGAACTGGGTTTCAAACCCGGTCCGGCAGTCACTTGCCAACTGTGTTACGTGGGGCAGGGAGCTCTCCTCTCTTGAGTGGAGGATATTGCACCTAGAAAATGAATCAAGGAACACCCACCCCACAGGGCTGCCAGGAAGATTAAATGAGATACTTGTGCAGGCCATGGTGCCATGCCTAGAGTGCAGTAGACCTTCAACAAACGGTCTCTCTATCTGTGAGCATCAGACATTTCCAAAGGGGAAAAATTAGACTAGGCCTCTTTAAGATCAAAAAGGGAGGAGGCTGAAGGTTTCAAGATGCAAAAAGAATTTGCTTTCATTATACAGAAAGTAACTTTCACACAGGGAAGAGGCTGCCAAAGTGAATCGTTCATTCCACAAATATGCCAACTATGTGCTAGGCATTGGGGAATTTGAGGATGAACAAGATAGAAGTGGTCCCTGTCTTCCAGAAAATAACAGTCTAGGGGGGTTGCAGATGTGGAAACAGGCAATTACAGCAGGGAGTGTGGTCAGGCTCCCATCTCTCTTACCAGTGCTCTGGTGCCCCACCCCCAACCCCACCAGAAACCACACCGAGGCCCCATCCTGTGCTCACATCCCACTTCCTGCCAATCCAGTGAGAGGACTTGAGATCTTTGACCCTGGCCTTCCTGGGCTATGAGGGCTTCTTCGAAAGATGAGCAAACAGCTTCAAGCCAATGACTGAGCCTTAGAACTCCACTGTCCTAGGCTGCTGTCATGACCTGAATGTGATGGGCTAAGTTGTATTTTCCCAAAATTCTTATGTTGAATCCCTAAACCCCAGTACCTCTGCATGTGACTGTATTTGGGTCTCAAAAGAAGCGATTAGGTTAAAATGAGGCCATTAGGAGGGCCCCTAATCTCGTCTGACTGGTGTCCTAAGAAGAGAAAATTTGGTACCAGGGACACACGCACACACACACACACGCACATGGAGAAAAAGCCACGTGCAGACACAGCAAGGAGGCGGCCATCTTCAAGACAGAGAGGAGATATCAAACCCTCTGACAGCTTGATCTTAGACTTCTGGCCTCTGGAACTGTGAGAAAATGCATTTCTGTTGTTTAAGCCACCTGGTTTGTGGTATTTTGTCAGGCAGCCCTAGCAAACTAATACAGTGGCTTTCCTTAGGGAATCAGGGCTGCAGCAGAAGAATAGGAGCCTTTGTGCCCAGGAGGGGACAGAAATGTATTGAACTCATGGCGGAGGGTATCGACACTGACCTCCAATGCACGTGGCGCCCAGGGAAACGGACCACCTCCCCCAAAAGATTTGCTTGATGAGGATATCAGCCAACATCACTTTTACTCTCCCAAGCACCCACCGGCACATAATCACCAACAATTGGTTCAACGGGATATTTTCCTAGTCAAGTGAGCCCAGACAAGGACTGTGCAGAACAGTGGCCAGGCACACTTTAATAATGGCTTATACTCTGTTGAGCTCATACTATGTGGCAGCCACTGTTCTAAGCACTTCATGTGTATTAACAAATTCAACACTAACCACAATCTTATGTATTTGTTTCCTGGGGCTGCCACAACAAATGACCACACACTGGATGGCTTAAGGCAACAGAATTTATTCTGTCACAGTTCTAAAGTCCAGAGGCTAGACTGGAGGCTGGAAGTTCAAAATCTAGGTGTCAGCAGAGCTGTGCTCACTCTGAAACCTGAGCAAGAGACTCCTTCTTTGTCTCTTCTAGCTTCTGGTGGTAGCCGGCACCCAGCTTACCTTGGCTTGCAGCCGCCTCACTCCAAGCTCTGCCTCCATTGTCACGTGGTACCTTCCCTGTGTGTCTCTGTTTTCTTACAAGAATACCAATCATTGGATTAAGGACCACTCTGGCCCAGGATGACCCCATCTTAATTTAACCAATTATATCTGGACAGATCGTATTTTCAAATAAGTTTACATTCACAGGTACTGGGTGAATACTAATTCTGTGGGACATTATTCAAGTCAGTAGAAGTAGGTACTGTTAGTGTTAGGTCAGTTTTAGAGGTGAGGATACCTGGGCAAGAAGAGGAAATAACTTTCCAAGGTTGTACAGGATGTGGCTCCAAGGCCCATGTTCTTCACAGCTGCACGATGCTGCTTCTCAAAAACACTTCCCAAATGAATGAATGAAATAGTCATACATGGTCAAATGCTGCCATGCTCAATTTTGTAACTTCACTTCCCCATCACCCCTTATGAAGACCCCTGCACCAGCCTCTCAAGTCACATCCCTGCTTCCCCTTTCTCCCTTCTCAGTCCACCTTCCTCGTGACCTCCAGATGTGCCTTTTCATAACACCGATCTGATCATCTTACTACAGCTCTTAAACATTCAAATTCTTAACTTAGCAGGGCAGCCAATATCCTCACTCATTGGAATAAAAGCTCCATGTGGGCAGGAATGGTGTCCATTTTTGCTCACCACTGTGTCCTTAACAATGAACACAGGTCTCTGGGACACAGCAGGCCCTCAAAAATAATTGTTAAGTGCATGGAGGGATAAACGAATGGGTGGAATGATCTGGGCCAACCTACATTTCCAATCTCAGCTCTTGCTGCTTCAGCAACAACTGTCCCCTGCCTCTCACCCTCCTCACTGCCTATTTGTATTTCCAGTGTTTTGGTCTCACTTGACGGTTCATTATCCTGAGCCAAACCAATGCACCACTGTGCTTTTGCCTACACTGTGACCTCTGCCAGGGGCATCCTAATCAGCCCCAGGGTCCAGCTCAAACCTTACCGCCTCATTAGGTATAGTTAGACAACACACACACACACACACACACACACACACAAATTGCTTCCACTCATGAGAGTACCAGAGAACTTTGTGATGTCACCGACATTGCATTTAGTGTTTTCTATGCCATCTAGTTCTATTTTCTTCCTGACCCCACTCTTAAGAGGTCCTTGGGAGCAGGGGGCTGTGCCTTCTTCATTTCATATCACCAGCGTCTAGCACAGTGGTTACACGAGAGAGTAGAAAATCAATAAATGCTTGCAGGATAAATGACTGAGTGACTAGTCTAACGTTAATGTGTATGTAAACACAGTTTTTATTTCTAATTTGACTAAGGTTTGACTGTTCATATACAGGATCCAATTCTCAAATCATGAGGCAACTTCTTGGCTTTCAAAACTACCCAAGCACAGATGTCACATAACTAAAAGAAGACTGAAGCCAAAATTTTGGTTCAAAAACAGACGTCCTGGGGGCCAAATTATTCAAATGCAGTGGAGATCCCTGCCACTCTCTGAATTACCTACTTATCTATGTGATGGGTAAGTGCAGTGCAGAGATGAAGATAAAGACATTGACAGCATGATCCCAGCATTGAGGACGACTTTCACATACTTTTACATTGGCTCAGCTTTATAGCTTTTTTTTTTTTTAAAAAAGTCACATCTGAAGTCCATTTCAAAATTAATAAGCCTATTTACTCACTTCCTATTTAATGTAATTATGGGAGAGTATGGCACAGAGGTTAAGTGCACAGCCTTTGGAATCAGAGAAGCAAACATGCTCTAGCATCTCTCATCTTCAGCACATACGGAGGTGTGGAGATTTATCCACCTGCACGTACCTCCCTCTGTTGACCACATCTCCTCCTCTTTTTACCCTGTCATTCCGTTTCTATGATCTCCTTCACAGCAAGATGCTGAAGATTTATTTATGCATATGCCCCACTTCCTCACCTCCCATTCTCTCCTGGTCCTGCTAGGTTTCTGTCCCCAAACACTGAGGTTACTCACAGCAAGTTCGACACTGTCCTCTATGTTGTCACCTCCCTGTTCTTGTCCTATTTGACCTTTCAGTGACAATCCACACATAGGACCACGCTCTTTCGTTTGCAGTATTTCTCTCCTCCCTCGGCTATCGCCAACCCCACTGTCTCCAAGTTGCAACCCCTCCCCTGCCATCTCCCAGAATGTCCTTTCTCATCTTCCTTTGCTCCTCTTCCTCCACCTGACCTCAAAATCCTGTCGCACCCCAGAACTCAGGCTGGCTTTCTTCACTTTTCTATGTCTCGAGCATCAGGTACCATCCAATAGTCTTAAGGCCATATGTATGCTGATGCTCCTTCCCACTCTGGATTTGTTTCTGAATTTCTCATTCCTTTATCTAACAGTTTTCTTGCCAGAGAGAGGTGGCATAGAGCAGAGATCATGATCCCCACTGAGCCCGAGTGCCTGAGTTTGAATTCTTATGCTGCCATCTATTTGCTTCAGAACTTTGGGAAATTTACAGAACCTGTTTTCTCACCTAAAAATGCAGATAATACCTCCTAGTGTTCTTCTGAAGATTAAGTAAGTTGATATATGTAAGGAATGTATACCAATGCCAAGAACATGGTAGGTACTCACACATGGCAATTATTATCACCAGGAGTAGCTGTAGGATAATCTCCCCTTAGATGTCAGAGAGGCATCTCAATGTTCCTAAAACAGAATTCTATATTCTCTTACTAAGACTTACTTCTACTCTAGTCCTCTTATACCCCTATGATATTGATTTATCTTATTTTCCTCATATCACTTACCACTACCAGAAATTCCTTTATTCGTGTCTTTAACTGTTACTGTGCCCTACCCTTATCCTGGATCTAAGCTTCATGAGCATGTCTGTCCTGTTCACTGCTATAATTCTACCACTTTAAACAGTGACTTATATTAACACAGTAGGTGCTCAATACACAGCTGCTGAGTGAATGGATGAATGAATGAGTGAGTGAACAATTTTACTAAGATTTGGTACCTACATCCAGCACTTACTAGTTATGGAACATTAGGAAAATACTTCACCTTCATAAGCCTTCATTTGCTCCCCTGTTAACTGGGATAGTAATGCTTCCTTACAGGGATACTGTGAACATTAAATGCACTTAATTTGCTTAGCACAGTGCCAGTCCCACATTAAGGCTTCATTACATGATAAAAAATGAAAGTAATCATTTCCATGAGCCACAGAGGAATCTTTAAACAGAATTGAAACTCTAGGAGTGTAAATCAATTGCAAGAAAAAAATTGTACTATATAGAATCATGATGTTTTAGAACCGGAAGAAACTTTCTAGAAGAAACTTTTATATCTCTTTCATCTAACAGATGCTGAAACTGATGCCTGGAGAGCTCAGGTGATTTTCCAACATTGCAGACATGACTAGAACTGGAACTGGAACTAGAAGCCAGGTCCCTTAACTCCAAGTCCTTCCATCATGAAGGCAAAAGGAGGAAGAGGAGGGAGGGAGTATGAGGGGTGAGACAGGAGGGCAGGAGAAGGTCAGAGAGAAATTTTTGTTTCTGAGGCTGCTTCTGAGGCCTCTATTTTGGGGGTATTGTTTTCTGAGCCCCAACGCTTTGTGCTTATTCCTTTGTGTTTTAAAAATTAACTAATTTTCGATTCTAAGTCCCCATTACACTGTGCAGTTGAGGTATATCCACAATGGTCACTTAGGATCTCCCCTCATGCCTGGCACTATGTAGACTCCAGGGTCTTAAGTAGCATCCGCAAACAGGGAGGCTCCTTTATTCGCCAATCGCTGCAGCGATCTCAGTCAATTCCTGTTTTCTCCTCAGCTGGCCCTTTCAGGCTGCGGGATTGTGATGTGACTCCGGGGGGCCCAGTGTTTACTCTGGGCCTCCTCGGCCGCTGTCCCTTCTGAGTTTAGCCATCTCCGTGGAGCACTGCCCGGGAGTGATGGTGGAGAGAAGGACATTGTCCACTGCTCAAGAAACCACAAACCTCTGCCGCTTCCCTACTGTCTGAGAATCATTTTCCTTTTTTTTTTAAGTCTGGGAGGAACTTCCTCTCACTCTTCAGCTTTTCCTCAGGGCCATTCTCTCTCTCTCCTCAAACTTTCTAGACTATAGCACCTAGAAAATTCCCTCAGTGGCATGGAACTTTGAAAACAGAAGCCAGGAAAGGCAATTGGTTTCCCATAGAAGCAAGCACCCCTAACTCTCCAAAATCCAGGTCTGGTGCCAGATGCCAAGCATCACTGTAACTCGTATAATGTTTCCTAATCACAGAGTTAAGAGAAAAATAATTATTTTATGGGCCCATGTTTCATGTAGAGAAACTGAAGGTAGACCAAAAGGGCACTTTGCTTTAGGAAAAGTGGGGGTGAGAACATTTCCTTGTGGAAGTGAAAAACATTCCTACATATTTAGTATGCATTTGAAGTGTATATGGGTCTGAGAGTACAACTTCAGAGTAGGGCTGCCAGATAAAATATAGGATACCAGTTAAATTTGAATTTCAGATAAACGATGGATTTCTTTTTCGTGTACATCCCAAATATTGTACGGAACATACTTGTACTAAAAAAAGGTCATTTCTTCCCCAAATTTGAATTTAATTAGGTATTCTGTGTTTTTTTCCCTCTCTTAAATCTGGCAATCCTACTGAAGAGGCCATTAGAAAATAAATCTGTCTCCTCACTCATTTTCTTACCTACTGTACCTACCTCCCGCTGTGGTGGTGCAGGGCTAGCAGAAGCAAAGGACCTGGAGAACCAGGAACCGTTAGAGGACATTTCGCAGAGCTCTGGAGAAAAGCAATCTCCTTAAACATAGACAGCAAAGACTCTGTTTCAGGCCTGGACATGGACATTGAGCAAGTGCAGATGAAAAGAATAAGGTTTCTTTTGAATAAAGATCTTTGTACCCAGAGAGAATGATTTTTGCATGAAAACATCAGAGATCATAAAAACATAAGATCCTCTAACAGTATCAGCAGAAAGTGAATAATGTTAAAAAAAAAAAAATTAAAAACAGGACCAGAACTGAACAGAGACAATTCCCTAGCTACAACTAGTCAAGAGGTTTTAGCAAATTCTTAGTGAGAAACAATTAGACATTAATATCCGCAATATATATAGTTTCCAAGGTCACATATGATTGTGTTTGTGTAATTGTTATGTAGATGAGTTGTGATCTCCACTCCAGGCATTCTCAATTAAACTTTAAAGAATTACATTATATTAATAAGAAGTGTTTTAGAGAGATTCTTGGGTTGGGCATGTGTAGGTTCTACCTTCATACTCTAGTCAAGACTTGAATTCCCAGGCTGATTAATAGTTGGGAACCCTTAACAGAAGGCTGATTAAGAAGCTGACTCCTTTCTTGCAGTATGGAATGGGAATCCTTGGATAAGAATGGGAGCGTCCCTGCCATACAATGACATTCCGATGAGGGGACAGAGAAGGACATGTGAATAAATTGTTGCAGTGCAGTGTGGTAAGTCTGTGATAGAGGAAGGTGCTAGATGTTAAAGGGCAAGAATTCTGTCCAGGTTTGTTCTTGGAAGGCTTCCTTAAACAGGTAACACCTGAGCTGAGTCTTAATGAATAAATAGAAGGTATGTGAGTCAAAAGGAAAGGTGCATTCCAGCAGGGAGGTCATTGTGAGCAAACCCAGACACCAGGAGTGCCATGACACTGCATAGAAGGCAAGTAAAGTCGTCCTTTGGTATATGCAGGAATCTGGTTTCAGGACCCCCAACCCCATGCACATATACCCAAGTCCATGCTTCTCAAGTCCCACAGTCAACCTCGGAAACTGTGCGTATGAAAAGTTGGCCCTCCGTATGTGCAGGTTTGGCATATTCGTGTTTTCAACTCGTGTTTGGTTGAAAGAAAACCCGTGTATAAGTGGACCCACCTAGTTCAAACCAGTGTGGTTCAAGGATCAACTGTAGTCAAGGGGCAAGCTCCAGGCAGGGAGAGGTGAGAGATAAGGCTGGGGACACAGGTAACGGCAGGTCACCAGGTCTTTGTGTATTCTTCTAAGGAGCTCAGATTTTCTTTCATAATCACAAGCAAGCCCCCAAAGCATTTTAAGCAGGAATGACAGGCCCTAGTTTTGAATTTTAAGTCAACTATAAGGAGAGAGTGGACGGAGCAACTGTAAGGAGACCACTTACAAGAGTATTGCAAGGGTCAAGGTGAGGATTGACCAGGATGCGAGCTAGAGCTGTGGCAGAGAAAGGGAAGAAATGAATGGATTTAATACACAGTTAGAAGAAATACCAATAGGATGTAGCAATTGATTGAATAGGGTAATTTGAGGAGACTTGAGTAAGATCAAAAAACCAAGGATGACTTCCAGCCTGGGTGATTAGGTGATGCCAACTAAAATAGGGAATACCAGAGAGGGAAGAAGATGCTTTTGGCCTTGGACATGCCAAGCTTTAGATGCCTGTGGAATATCCAGATGGAGAGGATACAGGAGGCAGAGCTGTTTGTAAGACCTTCAAAGGCCCAGCACTCTTATTTCTGGAAGCCCCATCCCACATCACAGCAAATACAATGAAATTTACCCACATCCCACATTAAATATAACTTTGCAACAAATATTTGGGAGGATTTTTATAATTTTGATTTTTGAAATTATTTGCAATTCACTTAATTTTTAAATGGTTATGGTTTTTTCAATTGTCTGGAAATTGAACATTTTAAATAATAAATTTACTTTTGCAATGAAATTGACATAATATTGTGTTTTAAATAACCCTTATTAAGTTTGCCTTCACAGGGTTTTTTGTGTGTTTTAGAGTTTACTATTCTTTGATTTAGTTCACGCAGATGTTAGTAGGTCCTTGAAAATCTCAAGGCTATGGGCATCCTGCCCAATCACGACTAATATAAAACTGCCCCATGAGCAGACAGTTGAACGTGCAAGTCAGATGTTCAGGAAAGGTTGAGTTTTACAAGGCAAAAATGCATAAGTTCTGGGTAAAACCATAGAGTGAATTTAATCACCCCCAGAAAACATATAAATTGAGAGGAGGACTGGACTTGAGAAGGGACAAATAGCATCTGAGACAGAGACATTTCACTAAGGAGATGGTGAGAAAAGTAGGAAAGGAAGGAGAGCAGAGAACCAACGGAGCAAAGAATAACAAAAAGGTCACGATGGATCATTGAAGTGGTGCCAAATGAAAAGGAGTGGTCTGTCTAATAAAACCAAGGCCTGACAGTCTCCAGAAGAGTGGGCTAGGGGTCTCGGTCAGTGCGGGGCCACAGTTGATCTCAAAGAGATCATCTCCGAGGATAGGGAGTGGTAAACCTGAGAGTCGAGAGGGCGGAGGAATGGAAGGGAGATGAGCAGTGGGAATCGTGCTGCTGAAATTGGGGTGAGATAGGATGAAGAACACTAGGACAATAGCTGGAGTAGGACTTGACTCAAATGAGGCAGTTGGTGTTTGTTTAGAACAGAAAAGGTATGAGTGCTCTGCTGAGATATCGATGTTAACAGAGCAAGGATGAAGTTGGCCTGAAAGATGGCCTGGAAGAGCAGAAGAGAGGGAAACAGGAACCCAGGGCCAGGGAGTCCCTCGATTGGGTAAAAGGATACCTTGTCTTCTGGGGCTACAGCATCTAGACATACTCATTGTTTGGATTTTAGCTCATTTGTACCATTACTTCTCTATTTTTGTTGTGTTTTGTTTTTCCACATTAGAGTAATACATTTATTACAACAGATGAACCTACACTGACACATCATTAACAACCAAAGTCCATAGTTCACGTTAGGGACTTTACATTTACCCTTGGTGTTGGACATTCTATGGGTTTGGAATGTGTTCCGTCTCCCAACAGAACTGTAAGGCCTAAAAAAGGATTGTCTTTTAACCTAGCCTTTTAAATCCACATATAAAGAGGCCTTTTGAGGGGTAAGGGACCTAATGATCATATAGAAAGTTCTATCTTTTATTTTTTTAAGAATTTTCAAAGAACATATGTTTACATTTTGCATAACAATAGAAGAGATTCTCCTGATTCCAGGGGCAGGAGCCTCTCTTTCCCGTAATTCACATAATTAGAAGAGGAAGAGGAGGAGGAAGACAACAGAAAAAGGAAGTACAGGGTCCAAAACGTAAAAGAAATCAAATTCCCTTTCCTAATCAGTTATACCTCAATGGTCTGTAAGTGTATCCACACCCTGTTTGGCCCTATTTAGAGCATTCATTCATTCAACAAACACGCACAGGGCCCCTTCCCGGAGCCAAGCCCTAGAGCTCCAGGTTCCTATGGAGAGTGACAAATTCTGAATGAACACTGCTCAATATATAAAGCAATTCTCTGTTTTTTTTTTGCCCTCACATGCTTCCTTCCAACTCCAAAGGGTGCCCCACTGCTCAATAGTTCTACAATTTGATGGAACAATTCTGTGCCGAACCTATCCAAGCTTTTCCTCCCCACCACAGAGCAGATACAAACACAGTTCACTTTGAAGACTCGGGTTGGCTCTGGGATGGAAGTGGGTTTGGATTGGTTGTGTGGCGTGAGCTGCAGAGTATGAGAAATGAGCATACTGACGTGAGCCCGTATTAGTCAGGAAAATTCTAAGAAACTGTTCCCAAAGAGAGGCGGTAAGAGGATTTTTTCTCCCCTATTAGACTTATATAACTAGTAAAATAACAGGCTACCATTTTAGAATAGTTGGTGTTGGCATGCTGTTATTGTGAAAATTACATGAAACTAGTCTTTTTAAAAAATATGACTTCAGGTTTTAGGTTAAAACTTGATGCCAAACACAGATGAGTAGTTGGTTTACACAATTATCGCCTTTTTCTTAGAAGTAAGGGTAAAACCTCAAAACATGCCATAGCACAAAAGCTATTTCTGTCACTGGCTAACAATTGAAGGACATCAATAAACCTTTGGAAATTAATATCCCCAGGAAAATCTATTTGACGAAAGTCACAAGGAAGTTATTAACTAGAGTTAAGTCACTGACAAGAGATATTATTAATGATCTCATCAAAATTTTAAGTGCATTTAACTACCACATTGCAAGGCTTATTATTGACGACTCGGAGAATATTAAATTATTCTACAGTAGTTATTTGGCTGGAGATCAAATGAAAAAAGATGAAAAGCTTAAGTTCTAGGTAAGTCCATAATTCTTTAGGCTTCACACAATTAAAAAGTTAGAATCATTAGTCTTTCTGTCTCCCCCCATCCCCAAATCTACTGATTGTTAATGCAGTCGGTTTCTTTTAATTGTTCATTGTTCCCTGTTTCTCTTCCAAATGCTGAGGCAGGAGGGATGAAAGTCAAAAAAATCCTCCAAGCCTTGGTCTTCCAAAAGCAGTTCGGGAAGTTCAGTTTATTTTCAGATTGGAAGAGACACTTTCAATACACTGGGTCTTTAATGGCCACCCCTCAAAGACTTTCCACAAGAAAAAGAGGCATTCTCCTTCCCACTCAATTCTCTCTCTCCGAGATCCACACCCAACATTCAGGTCACTATCAGGTTAAAATCCAGGCTTTGCATTTGTTAAAACCCTCCATAAAGGCTAGAGCTTGGCCAAGCACTGATATTGTGTAATAACTATTGTGTGTGTGTGTGTGTGTGTGTGTGTATAAAACATTTTCAGAAATACATATTTATAATTTTTCTTCTCTAAACTGTAAGTTTACCTGGTTACCTAAGACAGTATTCTCTTAACTTCAGAGCCCCTAGTTTAACAAACATTTACTGGTTTAACAAACACTACATTATGCACACAGAACCACGCCTGGAGCTGGAGAGGCAAAGGTCAACGTGAGATGATCCTAGCTTTCAAGGAGATCCAGAAATAGAAACAGGCCATTCAATATTCTGCAGTAAGGGTGATACAAGTGGTATGCTGGGAAGTCTAGGTGCAGGGAAGGGTAGAGAACCTAACCAAACATGGAAAGAATGAAGGGACGTGCAAAGAAAGCATCTTGAGGGAGTGATGCCAACACTGAACCATGAAGAATGAGTAGGATTTAGGAAGGAAGGAAACTTGCATTCTTTAGTGTCTACAATGTACAGGTGCTTCATACAAAGATGTCTATGAAATCCTTTCAACATCCCTGGGAAAAGGTATTATGAGCCTCTACTTGTAGATGAGAAAATTGAGGCTTAAAAAGAGTAAATAACTTCAGTCAACTTGCATGTGACAGACTCGGGATTCCAAGTTCGCACCTGTAACCACCGTATTCTACCGTCTCTGCTGTTACCCCCTGAATCTTGTTTTCTAGGTCTACCATTCCGATCTCTGCAGAACTTTTAGACCAGCCCTTTACCCCCAGAGGCCTGGCAAACCGCTGGCTACAGTTTGTCTCAGCCAGTGTTCATGGGGCCACCGTGGATGGCCACAGGGTATCAGGTACTCTTGGAGACAGAAGCCCCCTGCAGGCCCAGCACCACCCCCCTTCCATAGTTTGTGGCATTCAACGTATGGACCACATCCTTTGGCACTTTTTAGACCACGCCTTCTTTGCTAATTAGTTCATTTATTTGTTATGAGATGGAGGATTTTGTTTCCGTCTGAACAGCTAGACGGAGGATTCTTTTCACAAGAAGGACCATCCTTGATAGGAAAATGTCTTGAGAGGCCATTGTAGGATAGGCGAGTCCCCACGGGGCATACATGTCAGGTGCCAAAGTTTCAGAGAAGGGAACTTAAAAATTCACGTAAGAGAAAGAGAATTCAGTCGCTGCTGAGATGATGGGGAGGGAGAGGGAGAGGGAAGGCAGTTAGGAGAGGCACAAGAAACACAAGGTATGATGTGACTTTTCTGTGACCTTTAAGTTCCCTGTAAAATCTCTTGTCGCACTAAATGCTCAGAGAGGTGATTGGACGGTTTGTGAAAGCTGGTGAAGAAGCTTCCGCATGCAGAAGCCCAAGCAGAAGGGGTTCTGAAAGAGAAGCCAAAGAGACAGCCTAGAGGCAGAATGTGCTCCATCTACAGAGGTGCTCTCCCTCCAGCTTCGCATCATGGTGCCATGCAAATCTTTTCCTTACCGCATCTACCATGGTCAACCTCCAAGGGCCTCTGTGTCCTCGTTTCAGCCCAGGCCTGGATAAATATTCCCTCCTTTGCCCCTTTGGCACAGGAGACAAGCTTGATTTTTTTGAAAGGACTGTGCTAAAAATTAAGGGGAAACAGAAGGAAATGTATAAAAGTATGGCAAAAGCTAAACATACCACTACAGCTCTCTAAACTTAAGACAGCAAAATCTGATGTGCAATTTGCCTGATCCAACTTGAATTCTAATCTTCAGCTAATAATTATTGAGTATCTATTACATGCCAAGCATTGTCCTAGGTGCTGGGTATAATCAGTGAGCAAGACAGGGATGGTTCCTGCCCAGACTCCTCTCTCCCATCAGTTTTTGGCCAGGCATCTTGCATGCCCAAGTCTCTGTGTCTCCCTCTGCTTGCACCTGCTTAGAATCATTTTTTTGTAAATGAATGAAACCCAATTTAAACCAACTTAAGCAAAACTGGGAATTTATGAGCTCATATAACTAATAGATGGCTTCGGGAATAGCTAGATCCAGCATTCCAGTGCTTTTCTTTAGGAAACTTCTCTTTCTCTGCTGTAAGGCTGAGAAACTCTTACAGATCTCTTGGTGGTAGGAATTCGGTTGAAAGCAATTTCACCTTCAAGAAGACAAGGGGAAGAGAGGTTGTGGGTGCCTCTTCTTGGACTTCATTTTCAGACAAGTATTCTCCACATAGTGGCAAGATGGTGACAGGCAGCCCTAAGCCTACTGGGTCCTTACAACACCTGTCCCCAAGAAAAACAGAAATAATGCCAATAAAAGTTCAGGGGAGATCTCTGATTATTCTGGCTTGGGTCATATGACCATTCCTGCACAAATTAAACCAATTTCATTCCCACGTATTTCTAACTTAAATGTACAGTGGCAGTCACAAACATGAAGCCACAAAAAATAATTCACAGTAGGTATCCTCACTCCTTTCCTTTCTCTTCTTGATTATCTAGGGTCTGAGAATCAGAAGTTTTTGAGCACCTCATGTGGAAATCAAAGGAGAGAGTGAATATTCTTAACCAAAGCTAAGTTTAAGGACCCACCCAATAAAGACCAGGTTCACTGACCCACCTCCAACCTCACCTCTTCAAGGAATTTTTCAAGGTCTTCTCAGTGGACACTGATGTGTCTTCTCCATCTGTGTATCTCCCAGGGAGCCCAGTATAGTAACTCGCCTACAGCAGGCACTCCAGAAACAGTGGCCAAATTGCCCTGGTAGACACAGGAGAAAATGGAAGAAGAAAGAAAAGAAAAAAAGAGAGAAGAGGAGAGGGGAAAAACGGTAGGAAAAAGTAAGGGAAGGAAGGAGAGAAGGAGTACAACAAGGTGATTCAGAGCTTGTATGCCAAAGTTCCTGATGTTCAAATCCCGCACTGCCATTATCTTGAGGTCATGGGCAAGACAGCAAACGCTCTGAACCTTAGTCAGTTTCCTCGTCATATGATGAGCATAACAATACTTTCCTTATAGGAGTCTTATGAAACTTATGTGCTAGGGTGGTGGGAAAGCTCTTTAGCCCAGTTCCTGGTACGTGACACTCATTTAATGGTAACTTCTAACATTGTCCTTCTTTCATCCCCAATGGTACTGTTGGGGGTGAGGTTACAAGGGAGGCCAAGCAAGGTCCCCCCTAGGGCCTCATATGCCTCCCTGAGACCATAAAGAAGTTTAAAAGCATTCTGGAAAAAAAAAAAAAGGTCTGCAACCAAAAAACTCAGACCATTTCTAGAAGCCAGTCCAAACCAAACCTTCTTGAAGGTCATACATGTTCTGAGGTTTCATTCCACTATTTTTCACTTATACAGTCCTCAGCCCTGCCAGGGCTGAGCTAGGATTTGAGCTCAACATGGCCAAATACCACAAGGGGAAAAGAAGCCCAAGCCCTTTGCCCTGAATATATTTCCAGCCCAACAGAGAACTGAAGGTCCTGGAATGCTCTTGACAGCCAGTGGTCCCAGCAGCCACCTTTTCAGGGTAGTTTCGGAGCGTTGCTGTGTGGGCCTCGCATGCTGACCACAGTCTCCAGCTTCCTCTGTTGCCTCGGTGGCCACAGATGCAGAAAGGCTTGGGCTCTGGTGGCCCAAGCCACAGGCTTGGTGAGAAAGGAAGGCTGCCAGAGGAGGGTATGTTGACTGATTTTTCCAGAAAGTATCTTCATTCCAGCAGGGCCAAAGTAGAATTGTCGTCACAGAGCCGATCCACACACACTTTCTTTATGGAAAAGAATTCCTCAGTACTTGTACTTGGTACACTGCATACTCAATAATTTACTTCTTATACAAGTAAGTGTATGGAGGGGAAAATGTGATGGGCTCGTTTAAGAAACAGAGTGAGATAACTGCTTATGAAGAGAGAAGGGGAAGGAAGATGGGGGAGAGTATCAAAACACCGACATCTGGGGAGGTGAAATGCAGTGCTGTGTGCTGTCTTAGGACAGCTTGTGCTTTCCAGTGTTCCCCATGGATTTTGCTGGAAATGTGGAAAGTAGCTGTAGGAAGAATGGATTTGGGGAAACAGCCTCTCTACATTTAAGAGGAAGGGCAGATGAACTGGGAGGCAGGAATCTCTAAGATGAAGAAGAGCCATTGATTAGCCAATGTTTAAATCACTGACGAGATTGTGTGTGTGTGTGTGTGTGTGTGTGTGTGTGTGTGTGTGTGTACGAGAGATTGAAAGAGAGAGAGAGAAAGGGAGAGAGGGAGGGAGGGAAGGAGAGTCTAAAGTCTTCCATATATATATATATATATTAGTGGTTTAAGAGCCTACAGACAAACAAATCTCAATCTCAGTTTGAAACCCAGTTCTCCCACTTACTGGCTATGTGAATTTGGGAAAGCTATTTAACCTCATCTTTTTTATTCTGGAAAATGAGGATGAACTAGAACCTATTGATAAGGATTAAATGTGATAACATATGTAACACATGGTGGAGTACACAGCAATCCTTCAATAAATAACTATAATAATAAAATTATTCTTGAACAATATTATTGCTAAATGGATCTATGACCAAAAAGAGTTCTGAACCACTGACCTGGGCCATTGCCAAGGTCCACTCCAGTTCGAGAAGTCTGTGTATCTTTCTACCCCAAGTTCCCTATCTGTTCTCAGCACATCGTCCTTCCCGCTCACTGACAGGAGGGAAAAGACAAATGCTTTTCCCCCCCTCAGGGTTTCCCATTTGCACCCCCTTTCTCCCCCCCTCCCCACACACAGACACAGCCCTGACCAGTCAGTGAGTTCAAGAAACACATACTGCACATCTATGCTGAGCACTGCAATCAACAACATGAGACAGATCCCTACAGGGAGGTGGGATCAGGACAAGACCGCGACAGCTGTAGTTGGTGGAAGTGATTCTCAAACTCGAGTGACGTAAGAGTCACCTGGAAGGCTTGTGCGCACAGACTGCTGGGCTCCACCCCTGGAGTTCCTGAGTGAGGCCTGAGAATTCACATTTCAAACAAGATACTGATGCTTTGGGTTGGGGATTGCACATTGAGAAGCAGCGGTCTGAGAATGAGGGTTTCTCAGGTAACACTGCAGCCACTGCTGGGAGGTGGTGTCTTACTCATAGCACTGGGAGGCACTACAGGGATCTATCTAGGTAGAGCTGGGGTCAAGGTCTGCTAAGATGCCATCCTAGATGCTGAATCATGCCCCAGGAGCTTGAGACACTGGGAAAGGAAGGATAGACCTTGCTAATGTCTCTTCTTAGCCTGGGAATCCCTGAGGAGCAGGGACTGTCTTAAGCTTCCTGAGACTCCCTCCTCCTCCTCCCTGCTTCCAGCAGCAGGTGTTTCCACAGTGGATGTTCACTCAGTATTCATTGACTGGACCAAAGGAGGGCCTCCCTGCAAACTGGGCCACACTAAGTGATCTGAAATTGCTCGATAAATATTTGTAGAGCACCAACTTTGTATAGACAATTTGTGTATGTGTGTGTGTTTTCAGCATATTATGGGGGTACAAATGTTTAGATTACATATATTGCCTTTGCCTCACCCAAGTCAGAGCTTCAAGCATGTCCGTCCCCAACGATGCACACCACACCCATTAGGTGTGAATATACCCATCTCCTCCTCCCCGCCCCCAATCTGCCCAACATCTGCTGAATGTTACTACCATGTGTGCACATAAGTGTTGATCAATTAATACCAATTTGATGGTGAGTACATGCGGTGCTCATTTTTCCATTCTTGTGATACTTCACTTAGTAGAATGGGCTCCGGCTCTATCCAGGATAATGTAAGGGGTTTGTATAGACAATTTTGAAGGGATCTAACCCCAGCTATCATTTATTGATGATCACCGCTATGATCAGGCGTAAGGATCTAGCACAGTGCTTAACACATAACGAATTCCCCGTGAATGTAACTTCCCTTCCACCACCCTGTTTACCAAGTGGTATTCCAACCTCCACTGTTCCACTCCCAGGCCCTCTTCTCCTTGTGCAAGTGATTTTTACTAGTACTTCTTAGAGATTGTTATGAAACTTTTCAATTTCCTATCCCTGCCTCCCCCCCTACACAAGTATAAATATACCGGTTTCCCTAAACATTCTTATCTTCTTCCCTCCTGTTCTAAAAGGTACATTTTCTCCAAAGGTAATCCTTCCCTCTGTCCTTTGTTTAGCCACCCTTTGGGCTATTCAGGCCACCCTTTGAGCCATCAATTGTGCTCCTCTGCTTCGTAAATCCTGAGCCTCTCTTTCTCCTCCGATTCCCTCACCTCAGAAAATAAACCCATTCTTTAAGGAAATAATCAAGTAAGTCATTGAAATGCCCCCTCTCTATCCCACATTTCTATGTAGTTCCTGCTTTCTCTCTCCCCCCAAACCCTTCCCAGGCAAGTTCTTAGAAATCTAGGCCACCCCTTGCTGATTTCACTTCCTCCTCTCCTCGCCCACAGCAGTCTGGCTGCCAGCCACCCCTCCAATTACTCTGTTCTTGTCAAGGTCACGTTGACCTCTGTGTTTACAGACCCAATGGTGGCTCTGCACGCCTTGCCTTATTTGACCTTCCTAATGCATTTGGCACTTGGGACCACTCCTTCCTTCCAAGGGATCTATCCTTATTTGCACCTGTCTCCCACACAACACTGCTCGGTTGTCCTGCGAACACTTCAAACTCAAAGTGTCAAAACTGAACTCTCTTGTCTTTCCATCCAAACTGAACTATCCTCTTTTATGTCTTATTCATCATGATGACACTGACATTCATCAGCTCACCTAACCCAGAAACTGTAAAGGCAACTTCAATTTTTCTTCCTTACCCACCATATTCACTTGTTCACTGAATTCTATGATCTGCATTCCATTAATAGCTTTGGGATTCATCTGTGTCTCTTCTTCCACTATTGCTGCCTTTCTTCAGGATATCACAACACTCACCTTAATAATTTCGGTGGTCTCTTAAGTGGTAGAAACATTTCCAGCCTCTCCTGACACCAGACAATCTGCCATAAAGCAAGTAGATGGCAATATAACACAGTGGTGAAGGCAACAGACTGCCTGGGTTCAAATTTAGGTGCAACTGTGTGATATTGAGCAAATGATTTATCTGCTCTGTACCTCAGTTTCCTTGGCTGTAAAATGGGGATGATAATAATGGTAATCTTCCTTATAGGGTTCTTGTGACATCAAATGGCTTTAAAGTGTGCACAACAATGCCTGACAAATAAATCAATGTTCATTAAGTTTTAGTTGTTACTATTACTTACTGGTGCCAGAGTAAACATTAAAAAAAGAAAGGAAAAAAAAAAAAACCTCTAAACTTGATTAAATCACTCCCTCACTTTAAAATGAATCAATTCTATAACATGGCAGACAAGGTCCTCCAGGATATGTTCTCTACCTTCTCCTTCAACTCAATCTCCTGTGGCTCACATTCCACTCAAATTCACACTCCAGTCAGACGGTGCATACCATTCTCTTGTAAATTCCTGAAACTCTGCATGTTTCTCTGTGCCTGGCATACACTTACCCTTCTTGTATACCACATAAACTCCTATTCATCTCTCAAAGCCCCTATATTGTCTGTAAAGTCTGACATTTTTCTACTACCCCCAAATAGAAAAAAAAAATCACTACTTTCTATATAACCTACATAATACTTACTGTGCATATACTCGTTGTAAAGATATGTGTGTGTGTGTGTGTGTGTGTGTATATATATACACATACACACACGCATCATGCTGTGTTGCATTTGTATATTTGCACATCTGTCTCTTTTTCTAGAATATGAATTCTGACTTAGCTCAGGGTAGACAGAACCTGCCATATAATGGGCTCCTAGGACATTAACATTTCACATTGCCATGTGCCTCATAATTTACAAAATAACGTCTGTAGTAGATAGTCTCCAAAGATGGCCATGAGTATCTCCCATCCCTATATGTACATACTGCTCCATCTGTCAAGAGATGGGGGACTGTCTCCTCCCCTCTTGAATTCTGGCAAGCCTTGTGTCTGCTTTGATCAAAAGAATGTGGTGAAAGTAACATTTTAGAACATTCAAATCTAAGCCTTAAGAGAACTGGCAGCTTTTAATTTCTCCCTTTTAAAAACCAGCCACCATATAAAAAGCCCAACCACACTGAGACCCCATGCTGCAAGGAAGCAAGAGACTATTAACCAAGAGCCTACGAACAACCAGGGGAAGTTCCTCATCTTCCACCTCCTCACCACCCAAGGGACAAAGCCACGCCATGTTTCAGAGCCTATCTGTTCCCTCCTTTGGGTAGGGTGAACAACTGTCACCCTATTTGCCTGGGATGTGCCTGGGATATTTATAATTTTGGACTGAAAGTCTCACATCCCAGGAACCCCTCAGCCCTGGGCAATCTGGGACAGTTGCCCACCCCCCTTCAGGAGACCTGCCACGTGGCTATCCTCTCCCGGATCTCTGGGGTGAGCCATTCAACTGTTACCCCTAGAGGGCTCTGGGTTGGAAAAGGACATTTATTACCTCTAAGGCCAATTTCCTCATAGGCCAAAGAATCACTCTTTATTCTATTTCCATCTCCAATCATTCCCAGTCACATGCTGTAGTCGAGCTTGCCAGAGGTTATACAATGAAACCAACTAATACAATGAAGACTATCCCAAAGTTATGTAACATAAATTCCCTCTAATTACTCAATTTCCAGTGAAATGAAAGCCTGAATGTTAAACCCCACACAAAGTCCTTTTTTAGAGCTCAGAGTACAAAAAATTAAATACATAAAATGAAAAATCCTCTCCTCTCCAGTGTCTGCATCTGCTCAAGCTCAGCCAGATGGCATCTGGGCTCCTTCTGTATCTCCTGAACTGGCTTCCTCAGGACTTGAGAAAGCTCCTCACCTCCTAAGTTGCAGGACTTCAGCTCTGCCACCGCCATCCCCTATAAAACCACCACAAGCAAATCTGCCCACTGTACCTGCTGTTACATAGCTCAGCGATCTCCTCAGAACCCATCAAGTAAAAAACTCAGGCACGCGATGCCGCTGTCCGCCGCAGACCACCACAGAGACATTATCTGGGAGAGGAAGGTTAAGAGAAAATAATTAATAAACCAAGGTGGAAACTTGAAAGGTAGTTTTTCTCCCCAGCCCTATGAGAGATGGAAAGAATTATCTCAGGGGCCTTGTCTTAGCTTATAATCATCCAATGCCAATGTCCAGGTAAGAGGACTACTCATTTCCTGTCCTCAGAGTTCCATAAAATTTCTCCTTATGTTTCAACTAGTTTCTGTGAGTTTCCATTTCCTGCAGCCAAAGAACCTTGACTAAAACACCACACTTAAGAAACTACTTATTAGGGAAAGTACTTTTTTGTACACTAAATATCCCATTCATTTGATTCCCTGAAATATCATCTTACACAGATCGAAGAAGCTATCAATAAAGTGAACCTTAAATACAGTAGGAAAATGAGTTCTGAGAACATAACTGGGTAGATAAGAAGCATGAATAGAATTTTTAAAATTTTAATGACTAAATTGGATTTTTACTCATTTATCAACTATTTAAAATATTAACACTGTGGGATCTATAACAGCATTTCTATTTTAGGGGGAAGCTTCCACAGACATGTATCATGGCATGATTTAAGATTTATGACATTTCAGAATGCTCAGAAATATATCTGCACAGAAATACAGCCCTTACTATGGTTCCCAAATTGCAAACATGTGAAATAGATAAATACACAACAGATGGATCGAAGGACATTGGATGTCTTTTTTAAAAATAAAATAAAACCCTGGATGTTTCAAGGATGGCAGTGAAGAGAGAATCTCCATATTGGAGTGGGCTAGGGAAGCTAGATTTTATAACCATGGTGCTTGTGCCACAAATTTACCATTCCTGTGACCATCTCTCATGAAGAACAACTGCCACCACCATGGTAGCCTAGGGAAGTAGAGAGGGTACTTCTCCTTCCTGCCTGATTTCACTTTCTGGTCCAAGTGTGGACACATGAGCCTTCTCTTAAGAGTCTGTACTACAGCTTGAGACCAAGCTCCAATGTTTAAACATGACTTTTCTAAAGGCTCAGGAATAACAAAAGGAGAGAAAATGCAGATGTAAGCTGGAGTCCTCCCTCTCCCTTTGTTCTAGAAGAAATTCCTTTAAACCACCTGCTCTTCCCCCTCCACCACCAATTCCCATAGCTCCCTGGGAAGTCCAGAAATTTGTCAGGATCCTGTCCACCCTGGGTATCCTGTTCACAGATGCTGTCTCTGTCTCTCCATCAAACAAAACAGTACACAAGAAATCAACATCTATTCACACACCCAAAAAAGGACTGTGCACACATATGTGCACACGCACACACACACACACACATGCACATGCAACACTGTACCATACAATCTAAACTCTACTGAAAATTTTATGTGAGAACCAAGAGGAAGTGGGGGCTCACACCACATATATCAAACAAGTGAAAATTACCTTCTTGAACATTTGCTATCCCCAAGTGTCCTTCTCACTTTTGGCCCCCAGCCATCTCTCCCTCTTGCCCTGTGTCCTCAGCTCCTCTCTCATCTCTCCATCCCTCTCTTGGACCACTCATCCCCTCTTCCCTTCAGGGTCCACACCAGCTCCTTTCCTTGTCTTGCACATAGCAGTTTAGCAACCATCTTCTGCTACCCAAATGTGCCCTTGGGATCTCACCCTCCTCCACTGGAAATTTCCCAAATAATTTCTTCCACATAGATATGTGTATTTCTAAGAATAATTCTGCTGAATAACACTTTAGCTGTCTTTGCACAGAAACGAAACCCAGAGAATGATAGAAAACAGAGAATCTACTTTACAAATATGACCCGCCTTCCATGGTCATAGACCTCATCCTACCTGAGCTGTAGGCCTGCCCTTCAGTGGTGGGCATCGTATGGAAACCACCAGCATCCAGAGGCACAAGTTCCTTAACGTCTAGACCCAAGGGACTAAAACTAGGACAAAGAAGCTTAAGACCCATCTTTTAGTATTTGGTTTTCTATCTAAGGATTCATCTATTATTCATTTGATCGACTCAGGAAATGACCTTTCCTTTCTAAGAAAGCCACACCTTCCCACGTGGGCATGACCTTACCTAGTAGCCTACATATGGTCACATAGTAGGTACAGCATGGGTACCATCTTCGTGGGCATGCAACCTGTGCAGTCACTCAAGGCACCAGAAGGGCCCCACACTTGTTTAATGTTCTGCAGTCAATGTCTTAAAATTCTCAATCACCATTGAACAAGGGGCCGTGCCTGAGTTTCCATTTTGCACTGGCCTCCAATTTATGTAGCTGTTATGTATGTCCCTTATATTTATATGAGAGGTACACACACAGAGAATGGGGGCCTTTTCCTCACAATGGCCTTAGAATCAGCTGCAGAAACAATCTTAGCAGTCATTACATAGAATGTTCTTCATCAGATGGAAAAATGGAATCTCAGAGATGTGAAGTGAGCAGTTCCCAGACTCACGGCTCATTGGTGGGAGAGTCGGTTCTTCGTACAACTCCAGGGGGCTCCAGCCTCATTATCTTATAGCTTCAGAGGCGACCACCCACCTTACTTTCTATGTGAATGGTGGCTAGAGAAATACACTAAGTTTCTAAACCAGCCCACCCTCCCCCTAGCACCAGCCCACTCCCAGGCCTCCAGGGCACACCCCACCTTCCCAGGCCTTGTTTCTCTTTCCTGTGTCCACTGGGAATATGCATGTGGGCAAAGAAAAAGACAACATTATCAAAAGACATCCCCAGGAACAGGTGCTTAGAGAACTAGGGAGGTTCTAAAAGGTGAAAGAAACCGGAAATTCATAAAGAAAAGAAGGCTCAAAGAACATTTTTTGTTATAAATTGGATTTCATAAAGCTGGCAGGAAGATGAAAACACTAGAAAGGCAGGGCTGGAGTGGGTGGCTGACAGCTGTGGGCAGCTGGCATGGAGAGAAAGAATAGGGAGACCATTAATGCACAGCAGCAGGAAAGGGACCTGAAAATAATGAACGGAAAACCCTACTGAGGAACGAGGTGACACAACCAGGGACACATAATGGGCCGGTAACAGTTACTCAGTGCCTTTATTCTCTGCAAAAGGAGTTTTAATTTGCTACCAAGAATTGTGATGTGCCGACATGTGCTGCCTGAGGAAAGGAACAGACTGTTCAAATCTCGAGGTCATTGGAGCTGGGTTTTGAGACTTCTCCAAATAGGGTATATCTGAGCCCCCTCTTGTTTCAGGGTAAACTTGGGGCAGGAGGTTTGGTTGACGCAAAACCTGCCTCTGAGAACAACCTTCCTGTATTCATGCATGTGCGGTCATTGTTCAGCCCCTGTGCATGCTTGGTGGTGTTTGGGAATTCTCTTTCTGTTGGAAGATTAAAAGGAAAAAGGGAAAAAAAAACTTACAAACTACAACCTAGATTAAAGCTGAGCCCCTGGGGGTAGTATCAGATGGGAAATATGAATTTAGCAAAAAAGCATCTGAACATTTGGAGTAAATTTGAAAACAGAACCATCTGTTGCATAATCGGATCCAGTAGACTCCGCACTTTGTACCACCAGCTGCTGTCAAATAGGAGATTATGAAACCTTGAAATAAATGCTCCACTAAGCCTGCTTCCTTGTTTCAGGGTTAACTTGGGGCAGAGCTACAAGACTGTAGGGATGAAACGCTGGAATTCTCTTAGAGAAGCTTTCCTTCCAGGCTTTCCTCTTCTTTTCAATTCGGTCATCCATGGAGGATGTAGAAGAACCCCAAGCCCGAGATGTGAGGTTGGAAGAGGAACACATGAAGTCCCATAGTGTCCCATCTCCATAAGTGTCTCCCCACCCACCTCCACATTCTCTGCTCCTCCAGGCCCAGCATAGATGGATAATCTCAGGAAAAAAAAAAAAAAAATCATGGGAAGAGAAGTAACAGCCAGGATTGAAATGGATGTAACATTCTAGGGCTTTTTTCCTTTTTTTTATATCTGGCTTTGCCTACAGACAGGAAGAGGAGTTATTGGGGTAGAAGAGCAGTCAATAGATAGTCTCAAAGAAAAGACAAGTGGGACAGAAACTAGAACATTCTTCCCCCTTCTACTCCTCAGCTTTTGTTATTTCTTTGGTCCACCTCTAGCCCTCAATGTTTTTAAAACCTCTTGTTCTGAGCAGATCTTGCTCTCTTTGATGAAGGAACTTCTGAGTGTGGACAAATACAAGGTTCCTGTGGACCACAGTCTCATGAGACAGCACAGACCTGTGAGAATGCATCGCAGAGTTTGATCCAAGAGCTTCCCTATCTGGAAAACCCTAGGAGCCAGTCCCAGCACCTCTCTTTCTCTCATTGCACACGTCTACTCCATCAGCAAGGCCTTTGGCCTCTATCTCCCAGACGTATCCCAAGCTTCTCTTCATCCCGCCCCCACCTGGATGACTGCCCCCTGTCTGGTCTTGCCCTGCTCAATCCTTCCCTATCTCAATCCTGTCTTTATCCAGCAGCAGGAGAAGCCTTGGAGAAGCTTAACTCAAAAGGTGTTGTCCTTCTTCAAAACCTCCAACGGCTTCCTACTGCACCTAAAATAAAGTGAAACTCTACCACATCCTGCGTGACCTGGCCCCTGCCCACTGCAGACTCATTCACTGTCGCCGTCGCCCTCACTCACAACACTACAGAGACACTGGCCTTGTTTCTTGAATAGAGCACACTGGTTCCTAGCTAAGGGTCTTGGCACTAGTCATCTCTATGCCCGGAATGTTCCCTTCCTGAGCATAACATCTCTTATCGTAGCTCCCCACTTCCCGCTCTGACCACCCATGTGAAGTGGCTGCCACTCTCTCCTCATCACCCCTGTTTTCTTCACAGTACTTAACATAAGCTAAAAGTAGATAGCTTATTTATTCGATTATTTGTTTATTTATTGCCTGTCTTCACTCACTAAAATGCAGCCCCATTAAGCCTGGGAATGTTTCCAAATGATTCATTTCTGTGCCCAGATCAGTGCTTTAAAATACTTGTGAAACGAATGGATCCTGGCTGGGGATTCCACGGAGAGTTTTAACATAGTAAGAACATCACACGTATTTAATGCATTAAGGACACGATACAGCCTATCTCTTTTCAAGGCTTCAAGTTCAGGGATGTTTGATAGAAAAAAGAAGACCTCGTGTTTGATAGATCAGTAGGGTGACCATAGTTTACAGTAATGTATTGTATATTTCAAAATAACAAGAAGAGAATAATTTGAATGTTTCTAGCATAAAGAAAATGTAAATATTTAAAGTGATGAATACCCAATTACACTGATTTGATCTTTATAAATTATATGAATATATTAAATTATCATATATACCCTGAAAATACGTACACCTATTATGTATCAATAAAATTTTTTTTTAAAGTTCAGTGATTTCAGAGCATCATTTGAAAATTTGAGTCAATATATTGCTTTTATTTGACCATTATACACATGATTATCAATGGAAATGATTTGCCTGGACGGCACACTCCTCGTGGAGCCCATTTTCCCACTGGCACGAAGTTACGAGTGTAGCAGCCTCCCCCGTGCTTGTTTGCGAAGTGCCCGACCATTTCCGAAGCGCACCCGCCCGACAACATCCTTCACCCCTTTCACAGCAGCCCTCTGTGGTCATCAGGAGAGAAATGACTTCCACTGCAACAGTGGGGAGACTGAGGCTCAGTGACATTAGCTGGCTTCCCGCAAAGGTTCACAGACGAGGAGGGAACTTCAGCTCAAGCCTCTGGCTTCCCACTCTGCTGGGCTGACTCTCATTATCTCATTTGTTGCTCACAATATCCCTGGGAGGTCGGAAGGGCAGGATGGTAATCCCTGTGACATTCCAGTGAAGTCTTCACATTACACATATGCGTGCCAATCCCGGCTGGGGAACCCCCATCTGCCCAGATCAAGCCAGGAAACAGGATTACAAGGGGTTCTGTCAATGCCACACAAGTGGCAGGGCCAGCTCTTCCAAGTCGCCGCCCCATGTGCGGCACAAAGGATGGACTGATGCTGTCTCCAGCACTGCCTGCGCCAGCGCCCAAGTCACAGTCTTTAGGGTGTCTCTGATTCCTCTCTCTCCTTTACCACCACCCTCCTGCCTAGCCGCTGAGTCCCCAGGTTGGGTCAGTTCTCCCTCCACACTGTGATTCCTCCCCCCGAGGGCCACTATTCCTTCCCCAGCTGTGAACCAGACTGTCTGAGTTCAAGTCCCTGCTCTACCACTTACTAAGTGGTGTGCGACCTTGGCAAACGATTTTGCTTCCTACATCACAGTTTCCTAATCTGTAAAATGGGAGTAATAAATAGAACTGGCCTTGTAGGAGTGTCTTGGGGATTACATTTGTCAAGGTATGTAAAGCACTCAGAACAGAGGAAGTGCCATGGAACTGTGAGCTATAATTATTGTCACTAGAGTCTCTAGGTGCTTGTTAACCCTCCTCTGAATTATTGTTTCAGCCTCCTAACTGGACCCCTAAATTCTGTCCTGACTTCCCCCCTCCAGTCCATTCTCCGCCCCCGGCCAGAGCCATCTTTCTAATACAAAATTTTAATTGTGGTATATTCCCTGCGTAGATGCTTTTATTGGTGCCTGTCTTACAAAAGGTATGGATTCGACCCCTTAGCAGGTCACATGAGGCTGCACCAGCTTCAACCTGCCCCTTCCCCCATAGTCTCTACCCCTGCCATCCTGAACTGTAACTCTTCCTCCATAAACACGGTAAATCCTCTCACACATCCCTGACCTGTTACATTTTGTCCCTGCTGCGGCTGCTGGAAATGCAGTTCCCTCTACTTTTGCTTGGCAAACTTCTATGCAAATTTCGGGCTTCAGTTTAAATGTCATCATCTCTGTAGAGGCTTCAGTCACTCACCAGCAGAAAGTAGTTTCCACCCCTGGACATAGCTCCATAGACACCTGGCATTGCCTTCCTTAATAAAATTGTTACACATTCTTCTCCACCTCAGCAATTAGTACCGCACATGGCACATAGGAGACACTCAAGGACTCAGGGTTAGATGACTTTTTAATTCCTTTTCTTGCCTCAACCACATGCCCTGTGCCCTGAAGACCAACTGAGAACTCTCATTCAACATGAACACTGGGGTTTGCCCAGCACTGGACACTGCCTGCATTGGTGCACCAGTTCTGACTGCATGGCTAAGAGGTGTCTAGAAAGCTGAGGAAGAGATGATTTGCAGGATCCTGCACCCGAACTCTTCATTTTCCCATCCCCCAGCATGGTATCCTTGTGGTGAATGTCCCCACAGTCTACAGGAATCAGAAACCCAGGCATCATCTTGGATTCTTCTCTCACTCTCGCTACTAAATCCAAACCATCAGCAAGTTCTGTCCTTTCTGCCACCCAAACATATCCAAATGCATCCAGTTCTCCTCCTCTATGCAGCCACAACCCTAGTCCAGACCACCATATCTCAACTGGACAAATGCCACTGCTTCCTAACCAGTCCTCTGCTTCCATTACTGCCCCTCTCCAGGCCTTGTCACAGACCTTCTTTACATTTAAAGTGGGCCATGTCACTTCTTGGCTTAGAACCCTCAGTGGCTTCCCACTAAACTTTGGATGAGATCTAGTTGCTCCACCCTGGCCCACGAGGTCACAGTCTGGCCCTTATATCCTCCTCCCACCTCACTTTTTGCCCCCTCTGCTTTGCATATTTGGTTATAGCCTTACTGGCCTTCTGCCAAGCTCCAAATCACACTAAACTCTTTCACACTCTAGGGCCTTTGCACGTGCTGCTCCTGCAGTGTGAATCCTCCCCACTTGCTCTTTATGCTCCTGGTCTCAGCTGAGAGCAGCCTTCCCTGCCTACTTTATCTGAGACAGGTCACCCACATCTATGATTTTCTGTATTGGCTCCCAAGTTATTTCCTTAACAGCACTTATCACACTAATTATTGTTATTTATTAATTTCTTTGCTTATTTTTATTGCTCTTTTCTCTTTCCACATAATGAAAATTTTATGAAGCCAATGACCATGTCTGTGTTATCACAGCCTTTGAACTTAAGAGCCATGCCCAGAACATAGTAGATGCTCAATAAATATTTGTCAAATTACTGTAGAATCTGTGTGATTGTGGGCTAAGCAATGTTTTTTGCCCAATTATGGATAGAGGATTCAAATGCCAGTATGAAAACTGCTATAAACATTTGAACCCATCTAAGCATGTAGACCTGACTTATAGGAAGGACTGCATGTGTGTAGAGCTAAAACTATTCTAACCCTATGATTTTTTTCTTTTATAGTTTTGACATACTGCTTCTGTTTTAGAAAAATAAGTTAACAGAGAAAATGTTTCAAAGATACTTTAAGACACCAGCTTTGAAAAATTTATCATTGCCTGATGCTACACACACATACACACACACACACACACACACACATATTAATAATTAAAATTAAAGCTTCCCAGAGGAAACAAAAAGAGAGGAGAGATGGTTATAGATATATAAATGGGCCCGAAGAATTTAAATGTTATCCATTTAATTAAAAGGAACTTCATTCTATTTCTCTAGGTTTTAAAGGGAAGAGAAATGAAGCCCATTAAAATTGGTCGTTTTGCTCAAAGGTGACGCTGTGTCAATGTGTGGCAATGTGTGTGGGAGTATGTGAGAAAGAGAGAGAGAGAGAGAGAGACGGGCAAGTCGGGACATAGCAGACCAGTAAACCAAGCATAACTCCATCACACAATGGTGCAGCTCTGCTGACTGGCCCATGCAACTTTGCCAATTTCCTGTAAGTTTGTACCTACAGAAAAGAATCAAATAAGTTTGATTTGTTTCTCTTTTCCTTCCTTCCTTCCTCCCACAAATCTTGATTGAGTTTCTGCTATACAATAGGTACTAGGCACTATTAAAGTAAAGGTGATAAAGACATAGTCTCTACATTCAGGAGACCCACATATCTGTAGGAAAGATGGGTGTATAAGCAAGCAATGAGCCCAAAACATCCCAGCTACAAAAGCAGGTATGAACCACAGTAGAGCCATGACAAATTTTACTTAGAGCTGGCTAGAGAACAAGGTTACAGTAACGAAGGCTTCTCAGTGGTGGTGTAAACTGCATGGGCTTTAAGATTACGCAAGCTTGGTGCATGGTCAACTAAGGACAGGAATGCCGGGCACAGACAAGAGCCTAGAGGTCCTACACTGCCACCCTGGGCCCTTCAGCCCTACCACACTTGCTCATCTTGTCATGAGGGCTACTATGCTTAGGCCTGTGCTGGGAGAGAGAAAAATACCTTTGGAATATTGAAATCTTCTAAGGAAACACAAAATAGAAATGGCTTTACATTGGAGAGAAAGTGAGCAAGCAAAAAAATAAAATAAAATAAAAAAGGAGGGGGAATCAGAGTAGCTGAGAGAGAGTATCAAAAGCACCTTAAGATCCTCCAAGCCCTTTGCTTTCCACATGGGAAAGGGGATTGACTAAGAGCAGGCACTGGAACCAATTCAAAGCATCCTCCCTCCATTGCTGCTGCCTTCGCCTACCACACTCTTCTCCTGGGGCTCTGCAAAATCAAACCACATCTCAGTAGGAGAAAAGTGCACAAGCTGAACCACCAAGGAATTCAAGGTCAGACTTCACCACTTCCTTGCTGAGTGATTTTAAGCAAACTACCTGACTTCTCTGAATCCCAGTTTCCTCACTGGTAAAATGAAAGTGGAGCTATTACCCACTTTGCAAGACAGTGTGAGCAGAGCACAGAGTGTGTAAAGCTGCGCCTGACAGATCTTACAGCAAAACCCATCCTCAGAATGGCAAGACAGCACATATATGTGGAGTGAAGGCCTGTGCCACCATGGGGAGGTACGGGGCCTGGGCTGCTCCTGTCTCAAACGCTGGCAGGTCTGCCACCAAGCGTGCCCTTCCAGGGGTGCCTGCTCCTCTGCACACCCTTGCCGAGCCCCTCACCCCACGCGGCGCTTCCCCCTGACACACACACAGACTCTCGGTGGACGGGTGGTCATGCTGCCCTGCCCTGCCCTGGGAGCGCTTCTGCCAAGGATCACAGAGATGTCAGGGGGAAGCCGCTCTGACTTGATCTCAGGCGCAACCTGACACTGGCGTTTTCTTTTACCAGTCAGCAGAGGAAACATGTGGGATGAATTAGCAAAGCCAACCAGGGAAAGCAACTGCCTTTGGACTTCAGTCGGCTTCCAGACAATGGGGTGTGGGCTGGGCCCACCTCTATCCACGGCGAGGGGCATGTAGGTCCCAGCTCCCCCCACACCCCAAAGAGTTGCCCTGTGGCCAACCCCTGGGCCTCAGAATGTGGCATTCAGTTTGATTCACGACTAAGGAATTAATCTCCTTATATATCAAGAGAGGGAGAGAGTAGTGAAGAAGTCCAGGACAGTGAGGACCTCATGGGAAGTGCAGCCTCAGACCTCAGCTTCGTGTTTGCAGGTCAGGAAACTGGGGCGGAAAGTCAGAGGGAAAAACAGAAGCTCTGTAGTTTGTACTTACAGTCTGGGCAAAGGGAAGGCTGGGGAGATAGTTCACAGTCGAGGAACAGAATACCTGCAGCTGTAAATGCCCAGTTACTCTTGGAATCATTTCTTTCTCCACCTATCATTCCCCACAGTTAAGCAGGAGCTTCTTAGCCACATGTTCCCCGGGGTTCACAGAACTGCATCCTACTACTCAGTAGTTGCTACTCCTCCTTCCTCCTCCCGCCAGCAGAAGTGACCCAGATCTTCAGCACAAACTTCTCTCTTCCATTGGCTGCCCTGACCGAGGGCAGGTTTTCCATTGCCTGATGTGAAAGGCACAGTCTGTGCAGACAGGTGTCTGCCAGGCACTCGTACGCTCCTGACGCAGAACATGCTTTCCTTTCCGGGTATGTGGAGCAGGAGCTGGCTAAGGAGCAAGGAGGATGAGAAACAGGGTGTCCCTGTATCGAACAAGGCACTTGAAATGAGCCGCGAGGAGGGGCCCTGATAGATCTTTCTCCTAACTGGAGACTGCTGTCTCAGGTCTGGCTGGCAGACAGCCACAGCTGAGGTGTTTTTGTGACATCCTGCTGCTTCCAACCAAATGAAATGAATCTCTCTCCTCCTTGGAGAGAAATGTTTCTCTAAGACAGCCTAAAGGGAGGAAGGGGGAGGTTAAAAAAGGAGGTTAAATACAACCAACACTGAAATGGCGTCTTGGATAACCTTTGGAAATCCCGGTAAGATTATCGCCTCTGCTCCCATCAGAGTTCCACATCCCTTTTTTTTTGCCAGAGTGTGCTTCTAGCATTTTCCCTGACTCCATCAGGTTTGCTCTGAAGGTCATGCTTCCCAGCAAGGATGTCTCCATGGCCTGTCGCTGTGGTTGATGGCCACCGTCATTCCTCCTCACCTAGGAGCCTCCGAATCTAGATGTGCTTAATCAGGTTGTGAGATCATGCACAGGACAAGAACACACCCGGGAGAGCTGGCCGGCTGGCTGCACCACCCCCAGGGTCACTGAGAGCTAACTGACACTGTGAAATGTGGAGCACAAAGTATCAGTCCCATTTCGTAAAGTGTTCCAAGAGGAGGCAGGCCGCCATAGGCTCCAGCAAGTTCTCCCTGATACGATCTTCATGGGAACCCAGCCACTGGGAATGGTAGATTTTCAGTCATACAGGCCTCCTTTCTTTCTTTTCCTGTTTTCTTCTTTTAAATTATGGTAACACATTCCTGATACAAAATTTACGTTTTTATATATATAAAACATATATGTATAATGTACATTTTTAAGTGTACAGTTCAGTGGCATTAAAGTTCATCCACGTTGTTGTACAACCATCAATCACCACTATGCTTCCCCAGAACTTTTTCATCTTCCCAAACTGAAACTCTACCCATTAAACATTAACTCTCCATTCTTCCCTATGCTCAGCCCTTGGCAATCGCCATTCCGCTTTCTGTCATTATGAATTTGACTACTCTAGGTATTAATAGCTCAGTAACTCACACAAGTGTAATTATACAATATTTGTCCTTTTGTGCGTGTGGCTTATTTCACTTAGCGTGATGTCTTCAAGGTTCATCCAAGGCTCATCCATACATTCAAGCATGTATCAGAATTCCCTTCCTTTTCAAGGCTGTATAATATTCCATTGTGTGTATATACCACATTTTGTTTATTCATTCATCAGTCAATGGACGCTTGGTAGTTTCTACGTTTTGGTTATTGTGAATAATGCTGCTATGAACGAAGTTGTATAAATATCTCTTTAAGACCCTGCTGTCAATTTTGGGAGTATATAGAATGGAATTAGTGGATCATATGGTAATTCTATGTCAAATTTTTTTAGGAACCATCATATCGTTTTCCACGGCAGCTGCACCATTTTATATCCCACCAGCGCACAAGGGTACCAACTTCTCCACATCTTTGCCAACACTTGTTATTTTCTGTTGTTTGTTTGTTTGCTTCATAATAGGGCTTTCTTTCTTTTGGGTTTCCTTCCAAATGGGCAATTTATCTTTTCCAGTGCAAAGAATTTTCAGTTCACCCTGCTTTCATCTGCCATTATCTGGGGGGGGTGGGGAGGGCAGTCATCTCACCAATGGCATTCTTGTCAACACTCCCTTTTATGAAGGTCACAGACCCTGCAGGTCTGAGTTAGGAACTGAAGTGCTTTTCCAGAGTTCAGAAATTTCAGGAAATCTTTTATCTCTTAATGCTCTTTCCATTCCACTAAGGTAAATTACTCCCCTTTAGGAGGAGGGAAATAGGTGCAGAAATAATAATTTGGGGAAGTTGAAGAAATGCAGGCTGTGGCGTCAGACTTCTGGGAACCTCACTCCACCTGTGCAGTTGCTGTGTGGTTGTGTGGCCCTGGGCAGCCACTAAATTCACCGAGTCTCAGTTTCCCCATGTGAAAGCGACCAGTCATGCTATGTCATAGGATTCATGCCATATTTATGTGAAAATTTGTTCTTATTTATATACAATAACATATATGTAATAAATACATATACAATATACATCTACAAATGCACGTGCATATCCACACACACTTTTTTCCATCAATGCTTAAATGTGATCAATCAAGTACATTCTCTTTTTAGAACATAATATTTTTAACTCACCATCTTTCTTCTTCTCCCCCCACCCCCTTACAAACACTACTTCCCTCAAAATCTATGTAGCCCCTGTGAACTATCTTGTATGTATCTTTTCATAATTTTCCCCACGAATCCATAAAGCCATATTCATATGCATGTGGAAATTTGTGAAAGCCCTTACAAAAATAGGATGTTATCCACACTTTTCTGCATCTTGGCTTTCTCACACAACATTTCCTCATGGAATTCCCCCCAAATCATCTGGCAAACTCGCAGTCAGTCTTTGTGATGGCTTAGTCCGAGGTTTGATGGTGCTGTAACTGATTCAACCACTCCCTCTTCGTGAGCATTGCGTTTCCTGTTCTCCACATGGCGGCCTGAGCATGGCTTGTGGGCAGTGACTGTGTCACTCAGTGCCCTCAGAGGTGACTTTCACACTCAAAATAAGACCCAAAGGCCTCACAATGGCCTGTGAAGCTCTAGATGACCTGTCTACCACAACACTTCACAGACATCTACATGGCTCACACTCTCACCTCCCCCTGGACTGTATCTCACCAAGGTCTACCCCAGCTTCCCAGTCTAAATAAGCAGCTCCCTTTCCCCCTCACCATTCCCTATCTCCCTTCCCACCTTAATTTTTCTCCCTAGCACTTATCACACATTTATTTGTGTATTGTGACTCTCCCCATTAAAGTGTAAATGCTGCAAGGGTAGGCATCTCACTGTTTTGCTCAATTCTATATCCTCAGTATCTACAATAGTGCCTGGCACTTAGTAGGGGTTGATAAATATTTATGGAACAAATTGATGAATGCATGAATAAGTGAATGAACAAACCAACCTATGTAGGTCAATGTGGGATGTGGGTCATCCTGGAACACAGAATAGCATGTTATCAGAACCACAGCATAGACAGTTTTCATGGCCATATCAAACTAAAGTGTCCCCAAATTTCTAGCAAGGAGGGATTAGACATAACACTAGAATTACACTGTGCTTGTGAGGCACTTATCAATCACAGATACACACACACTTAACTACTCACTAAACTATAGAGAGCTCATTCTGTGGGATAGATTGGCCATTCTCATCTCAATGTGTGTTGTTTTTGTTAAATCCAGACTCAAACCCATCTGGTCCCATTGTAGAGAGGTCTGTATCAGGTAGATTATATGTGAACAAACACTGTGACAATACACCACAGTAGCTGAGAGTGCTGGCCCTGGAGTCTGACCACCTGGGATTAAAACCCACTTCCCTCTATGTGATCTTGGACATATTACCTAACCTCTCTGAGCCTCAGGTTCATGTGTGTTAAATGACAATAAGAAGAGTATCTACATCAAAAGGTTCTTGTTGCAGGAGGCAAATGAGTTAATACATGCCAAACACTTAGAACAAAGGGTGGCCCATAGTAAGGCCCATAATTATTATAGAGGTCAAGAACACAAACTCTGGAGACAGCTGCCTGTGATCAAATCCTGGTTCTGCTACTTAATAGCCTGTGATCTTCGGCAAATCATTCAACCTCTCTATGACTCACTTTCATCATCTGTAAAATGGGAGTAGTCATAGTGTCTCCTCCTAAGAATGTTGTGAGAACTAAATATGTTACTAGCAATACTGACTCCTCTGAGTTATGAAGAGGATTGAATGAAAGCACCTGCCATATAGCAAGCAATGATGGAGTGTGTTCAGGACATTAAGGAAGCAAAGAACACAAGCTTTGCAGAGGCCAAAGACAGGAAGGTGAGGTGTGGAGGGCTGTGGTACACTGTGTTTTCTGCTTCTCCTATCTGGAAAGGATTATACTTACTTGCCTCATGAAAGCAGGCTTAGCTAGGTGACTTCTCTGGCCAAAAAAATGTAACCAGAGTGACAAGTGTTCCTTTAAGAGTCAACACATGGTGTCCCACGATCTCTTTTCCCTGCCTTTGCTACCATGAAACATGTTTTGAGATGGAGCCTCCATCATTCTGGAGGACTGAACTGCTATAATGATCAGATTCCCTTTGCTGACTTGCAATTAACATGTAACAGGCATGAGAAATAAAATTTGTTACAATCCACTAAATCTGGAAGTGTTTGTTGCTGCAGCATAACATGGCCTAACCTGACTGATCTACATCTTCCTGGAAGAGATGAGACCTTAACTGAATCTTAAAGGTTGAGAAAGAGTTAGTCAAGCAAATAAAGTAGGGAGGCTATTGCAGGCAGAGAATAACATGTGCAAAAGGCCCAGAATGAGGCAGCAGAGAACATGCAAGAAGCTTCGTATTGCTAGACCCTCATATCAAGGAAAGAATGCCAAGACATGAGTCTGGTGGGCGGGTGGGAATCACATCAGAGCCCACTCATGCTAAGGGGCTCGAACCTTGTCTACAGGTCACTGGGGATATGCTTTAGCCAATCCTCTACCTTCGTGGGGCAAAAGTCCCATGACATATTCTTTGCACAGTATGTACTCAAGGGTCACATAACAATAACCAGCTCTGAAATCCGTGATGGCTCCTTCTTTGCCAAAACATAAGGTCACGCCTCTTCTATCTGGCATTTAAGAACCTATATAAATGAGACCTCCCTCTCCCACTGCTTAGCAAAGTGAATTCTCTGCTGTAATGGCAAAGGTCTACATACCATATGTGAGACGTGTTTTGTCAATACTATTTTTCAGCCCTTGTTCATGTCTTTCTCTTCAACTTGTATTGATCCTACTCTCCTCCCAATTATCAACTTCCCAGTGGAAATTCCCAGACCTTTGAGAGATTGCAGCTCTAGGACTGGTTAGCTCAATGGTGCCCATAGGAAACCTGTTACCAACTTTTGAAAAAGTCTCCTGACCACTCTGATTCTCATCAATAAAATGAAGATTATTAAACTATGCCATGGTCTGAATGCTAGTGTTGCCCAAAATTCATGTATTGAAACCCAACCTCCAAGGTGATGGCATCAAGAGGTGAAGCCCTTGGGAGGTGATGAGATCATGAGAGCATGGCCCTCATGAATGGGTTCTGTGCCTTTATTAAAGAAAGCCCAGAGAGCGAGCTCACCCCTTCTACCACACGAGAGCAGTGAGAAGATGCTATCTATGAATCAGGAAACATGCTCTCACCAGACACAGATTTTGCCGGCACCTTGAACTTGGACTTCCCAGCCTCCAAAACCGTGAGAAATAAATTTATATTGTATAGCAGCTACCGAGTCTATGGTGTTTTGTCATAGCAACCAAACAGACTAAGACAGACCAAATGCTCTTGAAGATGTTTTTCATCTAACACTTAGGACTTTAAGTCTCAATCCAGACAAAGTAACTACTCCTACCTCCAAACTCCTTTACTCCTCATTTTGCAAATAGAAGATGCTGTCTTATGTTATCTAGTATAAGTGCCTCTCCCACTTCTTCTCTCTTCCTGAACCTCTCCCTCTGACTCACAGAATTTGCCGTCTTTGGTGCATTTGTATTTCTCATGTTTAGGAGAGCCTCTTTTTTTCAAGTCTCATGTGTCTATGTGGAAAGTCCTCCATTAGTTAACATTCCTGGCCTCTCTTGGCACATCCAGTCATTTCTCCCTGAGGTAGACAATGACTAACCTGGCTAGTGTTTGGAAGAAAGGACAGGATATGGATGGCTCAGCCACTTTTAAGTAGTTCTCTTTTGTGATCTGTCTGCAGAGAACACATTTGGGACTTCCCTCTGCCATTGGATCTGGATCTCCCTGTGGGAGAGAATTGTAACTGCCATTATTGCTTAAGATTAAGTTTTGCTGCAAATGATAGAATACCCAAAATAACTAGGGTTTAAGTCAGATAAAAAATTATACTTTTTTTTTAAATGTAAGTGAAATCCAGAGGTAAGCAATTCAGGGCTCGTATGGTACTTCATGGGCATCAGAAAACCAGTAACCTCTTGTCTCATTGTTCCATCATTATCAACATGCAGGTAGAACCTCATGGCCCAAGAGGGTTTCCTGAGTGCCAGCCATCACATCCACCTTCCAGTCAGGAAGAAGAAGAAAGGTAAAAAAGATGGACTTCACTTTAAGGGCACTTCCTAGTAGTTACACACACCACTTAAATCCTGTTGGCCAGGATTTAGTCACATGGCCATATCTAGCTGCAAAGGAAGCTGGGAAACGTCTGTTTTTCTGAGTGACCATGCACCTCATTAAAGCCTGGGAACTCTATTAGTAAGGAAAAAAAGGATCTTGAGAGCGACTATCAGTCTTAGCTACCAAATTCTTGAGGGAAGTCTTAGCAAACCCACTTAGCCATGGTGTAGAACCTCATTCTCAATGGTTTATCAGTCATGAAGGAGAAAATTGCAGCTATTATTTGGCCTGCTTTCTGTGTGAGTCTCTCAATTGTTTCAAACTCAAAAGTGGAAGAAGGAATTTATTTATTAAAATCCAAAACCTCCAACATGTCACAACAAATCAGTGGAGATGGTAACCTTAATGTATCTGTCTCAGTTCTGGAAACAAAATACTAGTAGAAACAAGATACTAATACACTAATGAAACACATTCTATCCTCCCACCCAATGAAAACACTGAAAATACTTAAAAATAATATGAGTATAAAAATATGACCATTTTGCTATATTAGGTAAGCACTTTATGAGAATAACATTTAGCAATGCTGAAAGATTGCTCTGAAGGGAGATAAATGGAAATATATGGTCTTCTTATTGCTATCCATCCAATTCTAAAGTCAAAGAAAGATGCTAGCCATACATCCCCAAAGAGCAAAGGGCTCATACATGAAAACTTACTTAAGTGTGTTTTAATTTTTTTATCATGGTGAGGCCAGGGCCATCTTAATACTGAATTACCATGAATTTTTTTTATAAGAAGAATTGTATCTCTTTTATGTTAGACCAACAAAGCTATCCATCGCTTTTGTTTAAGGGCATGCATTATTCAGGAGAGAGCATTACTGCTGACAAAACACATTTAAATAAGTAAGATTTCTTCTCTTATTCACAGAATGATTCATTTCATGTCACACACACTTCATTTTTGACTCATAAAGTATGTCGCAACAGGCTTTGTAAGACTTATAATTATTGAGGCTATTTTTGTGCTGCTATTCACTGCCTTTTCCTAGCCTCTCTGCATTAACAACCAGTTTTTCCCTCTTCATTATTTAGTATCCGACCAAATAGAACTGGTGTCGGCCAATCAGCATCTTGGATGATGACTCATTTGCATTAAAAAGCTTAAAAATATTGGGTCCTTATCAACGAAAATTAAGCTTGCCGCTACACACTAGACACTGAGCTAGATCAAGGAATACAGTGGAAAATAAGACGTGGTTTCTGCTCTAGCCCTTTCTTGCTGAAAATGTAAGTGTTAGGTTACATAGCCACTAAGATCCTTTCCAGCACTGAGACTTGCCTTTAGTACAAAATAATTACTGCCACTGGCCTTACAGCTTACAGACTATCTTCATTTGCATTTAGCTCATTTGAGCTGGGCAGTAACCTTGAGAGAGAGGCCTCTCCATTATTAACCCCATTTAACAGACCAGGACACTGAGGCTCAACTTAAAAAACCATCCCCCACAGAACTCTGGCTTTCAACATCAAAATTGTTTTTAAAAATCCCACTCTATATATTCCTTAATTCTGGAATTCTTTCCAGAACATCTGGATAAGAGTACAGAATGCTTTCAAAGAGTGGTGCCTTGAATTTCCTACATCAGAATCATCTGAGGTAGCTGTTAAACAGGCGGTAGCCCCTCCCCCCACAACCCCCAACAGGTAGAAAAGGAAGGCTAAAGTGTTCCAGGTGAGGAGAAGTGAGCAAGTGGAACTTTGGAGTTGTGGATGTTCATGGCAAGCCCAGACTCAGCATCATTTTCTAGATGACATCATAGACTAACCATTGAGTTGAACATATTGTCGGGGGTGGGGCAGGGCTGACATGTCTTCGGAGCCCGCAGTGCCGTGAATCTCGACAACACCTTCAGCAGCTTCAGTCAGGTGCTGCCTGCACAGCTGGAAGGTCAAAAGTCCGCCTCTCCTGAAAGCAGGGACACTAAATTTAATCCCAGACACAATCTGCTGCCGGCTGCAAAGATCTGCTTTCTTCCTCTGGGAGGAGATTTTTCTTGATGAGTTACATCTAAGTCCTAAACAAACCGCGTGTGGTAATAATCAGAGCACTGGACTAGACGCTAGGGGACTCAGGTTCAAATCCTGTCTCCGCCACTGTAGTCATCATGTCTATTTGTTCGCAAGTCACTGAGCTAGCGTAAGCTAACAGGGGGATTTATTGTAAAGACACACGGGTGTCTCACAAATCCCAAAGACCATGCTTTGTCTATTTTTCTTCTCTACTTCTTTTGACACAACTGTTCATCTTTCTTTCCTTTGCCAGAGTAGCTTTTTCTACTGCCCTGTTTATGGGTCAGGACACAGCCGACTGTCTGCTCCCAGGAATAGCTAGCTAGCAGTCACTTGGATCAGACACTATTCTAAGGTCTTTATAAGTATTATTCTACAATACTTAATCATCGCAACTATTCTTTGTGGTAGGTATGTCATGATTGCTCCCTGTACACAGATAAGGAACTTGCAACGCAGAGAATTTAAGTAACTTGCTCAAGCACACACAGCTAATTCTGGTGTGGACTCCAGGCAGGCTGAACTCAGAGGCAGTAGATTTGTGCTCTGCCTCAGATCCTTTCATGTTACACACAAAGGTTTATTGCCTGTGTCTTTGTCTAATATCATATTTCAAAGTAGAACCAGATTGCCCCAACTGTGGCCAAGGGCTGGCGTCGCACAACACAAACAAGAGGGAGAGGGCTGTGCTCACAGAAGTGACGGCTGGGGCAGACCCTGTGCTCCCGACAAAAGTGCCCCCACTGATCCAGCCAAGCGACTTTCTCTAAGCCCCTTCCCATCTTTGGGTTTCAGGTTCCTCCACCCTAAAATGAAGGTGTTGACCCTGCGCAGCGTTTCCCAGAGTGTGTTTGTGATGCACTGGTCCTAGGAGACACTGTGTGCCTCAAAAGCCCTGTGATCCAGTGGGAAATGCTGTTTCCTCTACCCCGCCTTGGACACTCACAATGAACTCATGTATTAAAGGCTCTGTAAGTCCTGTGGGAAAGATAACTGCTTAACCTTAACACAGACTTTCCAAAATGTATTTGACTAGACAAGTTTTCCTCCACATTTAGAATAGACACTGAGCCTCCTACTTTACAGAAACCATAAAGAGTTCAAACAGCAATGCTAGCAACTTCCAGCCACAAACATCTACGTCCCTCCTCTTCTCCTTCTCTCTGGTTATGACAGCAGAGGCGCTCTCTTCCTTTCTAAGACTCACGGGTCTGAATTCTGTCCCTTCCTGCCTTTTCCACATCCATGTCTCTCTTGTATTTTCAAACCTCTGTCGCCACCTCCAAAAACCATTTGAACATGGTCAAGTGTCTCATCCTAAAGAAAAACTCTCCCTGGCCCTCACTTCCCCTTCCAGCTAGCCTCCTCCCCTCTCCTCTCTCCACAGCCAAACTTCTCCAAGAGGAATCTACTCTATACCTTTTGTCTTTTCCCCTGAATGAATCCAGCCTCTCCAACCTGGCTTCTGACCCCAACACGCACCACTTCCTAAATTGTTCTTGCTGGAGTCACCAGTGGCCTCCGTGTCACTAAATCCAAAGGACAATCTTTTGGTCCTTACCGTCCGTCTCCTCTCTCTAGCACATAACACTGCTGATCGAGCCCTCCCTCTCAAAATGCTCCCTTCCCATGGCTTAAGGGACACAACCCTCTCCCAGAATCCCTCCCACTCCTCCTAACTCCTTCTACCTTTCTGGCCTCTCCTTCAGGGAATCATGGCTCTCCGTCCAACCACTAAATGTTAGAGTCCCTCAAAAGATGAGTTCTCACCATGCCCATTCGTATCTCCAGTCCAATATTCTCCCCTGAACACCATGATGGTGTCTCCCTCTGCCCACTTGACATTTCTGCTTGGATATCTCGCACAGCCTCAAACTCATATCCAGAACACGATCTTCCTTCTACAATCTGATGCATCTCCAGTGTTCCCAGAGTGAGCAAACCAGAAACCTGTGAGTCATTCTTAATATCTTCCTTTTCTCACCCCCCATTTGACTCCAGTAGGGGGTTCCATCTAGTTTAGCACCTACTTAGCACTCAAATCCATCCACTTCCCTCTGTTTCTACTCCCACCATCCTGGCTGAAACTGATCAGTCATCACTTTCTCTGCAGCAATATCTGGTCCCCCTGTTTTCCCTCCTTGTCTGCTCCTATTCTTTCTCCAGACCCCAGCTGGAATTGTCCTTTACTTAAATCCCTTTGGTCCCTTCCCTGTGCTTTTAAGATAGAAATGGAAATCCTAAACATGGTCTACAAGATCCTGTCCCATCTAGGCTCTGCCCTCCTCCCAGCTCCCCTCAATGCACACGGCCCTTGCCCTTGGCACTGTGCAGGTAGAGATGGGTAGGGAACACCTGCAGTGCACGGGACAGCCCCACAGCAAAGAATCATCCAGCCCCAAATGTCAACAGTGCTGAGGTTGAAAATCCTGGTCTAAGCTAATAATTTCTTCCCCCTTGCTAATGAATAGTTTAAAATTCTAGGCTTCAGCCATTCAGCATAAGGTATCCACCTGGCCCCACTATTACCGGTCTACTGGTCCAGGGGTGAGTGCATATCCTACATTGGCTCAACCTTACTGAAAAGATGGCCTTATTTCATGGTTGAAAGAGAGATGTCTCTCTCTCTCTCTCTCTCTCTCTCTCTCTCCACCCCACCTTCCCCACCCTCCCCCAACACTGGTTGAAAACAAGAAAGCCTGTTGCCCCACCTGCCACTGCAAACGTCTTGGGAAACAGCCTAAGAACACAACTCACACACCGAGGATGGTAGATGACAGAGACAGAGAAAACCTGAACTTTATGGCATTGTTGATCTACTGGATTAAGAAAACCTGAAGTCCAACTTACTGCTGGACTTCCAACTATATGAGATAAATAAATGTCCTGGTTATATAAGTTAGTGTAAATCATGTTCTCTGTTACTTGAGATACCATCAAATTGATGTCTATGGCTCCATTTAGTCGTTATGTTCAATAAGTTTGTTATTCTAGATATGGCTAAGATCCTTCTAGCCCCAGACATATTCAGTGGAAAAGTAAATAAACAAGGAGAGGGCAGGGGAGATGACAGTTTAACTGAATTAAAGACTACATCCTTTTTTTCTCCTTCACCACTCGGGCCATGCCACATTTTCTGTTCTTTTAGATCTATCTCAGATGCATTCAGGACATGATGGAAGGCAGACAATTTATTTTACTGAGACGATGACAGGTGTGTTGGTGACCCCATCAACCTTGCCTTCTGCCCGTTCCTGTGGTTCCAACCCCAAGCAGCTGCTCCTTCCCCCTTCTGACGTGCTGGGTGCACAGAAGCCATCTATCCACCACGCATCCCTGTCCATCACAGCCCCAGCATGGGGCCAGAGACAACAGCCCACAAGACAGCTGCTGCTGTCACTTGCCATGACCGTTAAGGACTGTCTTTAGGACAAACTAGCCTACGTTGCCGAGTTCTGTGTTCAGACCGCATTTGAATCATACCAGTGATAGCTAGGATTACGGCGCGTGTGTGATAACCAGAGCTTAGCCCTTTTCACACCTTAGCTCACTGAACCCTCGCAACCACCACTTGATTACTTGATTACTGATCCTGTTTTCCAGATGAGGTAATAGGCCACAGGGCAGGTTAAATAATTTTCCAAAGTCCACACAGCTACTAAATGAAGCCCTTTTTCCTGGATCATAAAGAATAAACGTAGAGTGAATAAAGTCTCTGTGATTTTTTTTGTTTTAATTAAATCAGTCTTTTCAAAACATTTCAATCAAAACACAATAGATATGGAAGATAACCTAACCGAACAGTGTGGAGAGTGAGCAACTGGAGAGAAGGCTCCCTCACCTGGGCGTCCCTCTCTAGTTGTCCTGTCCAGCTATGCAGGGATAACAATTGCTAAAAGTTTCTGGAAGATTTCAGTGGAAATTCTCTTTGCATATGCAAAGAAGCAGTTCCTCCCTTTAACCGTCTTTCCTACCTCCCCGCTTTTGAAGGCAGGAGTCTCTTGACACAAACCATCCTGTGCCTTTTTCCACGTCTTTCCCACTTACGCGGGCCTCGCTGCCCCTTCCCAGAGGACAGGAACTGCCTGCTGCCGGCTTCTGCAGTCTCTCAAGTACAATCATGGGAGCAGAGTTCAATGACCAGCATCTTGTGATGAGATAAAGAAAAAATGAAAGACACACACACACACACACACACACAGACACAAACCCTGAAAAGCAGAGGTTTTCTGAATAGCTTTTCCTGCAGCCCTAATGGGCAGCTGTTTCTTTCTCATGTCTGAGTTGTCACCACAACTCTGCGTTCTGGGACTTGTTGCTGAAATGTCAGGGTGAACCCTCAGATGGACAGTTGAAGAAACACACGAGGTCATTGGCAAAGAGAGACATTCCCGGGGAGGCTCGCCTAAGAATTATGGCAGCAGAGAAGAACACAGAGCCTAGGAATGGAGAAATGCAGATCCCTGGGCTATCATTTGAGCCCCTGCACCCAGCCTTGTCTGAAGTTCGTGTCCCCAGCCTTCTCAGTTATGTGTTAATAATTTCCCTTTTTGCTTGAGCTAGCTTTAACTTAGATTTCTCCTACTTCAATGAAAAAAGGCCTGATTGCCTTTTACAATGGCCTCAGTGTCTTGCCTCTTCAGCCACAAGAGTCATTAGTGCTGGGTGAGGAGGCAAGGGCTACATGTGCGTAATGGAGTAAAATTTCAGAGAACAGCAGACCATACTCCTGCCCTCTAACTTTCACAGCCCAGGCTACTAAATCCCCACCTGTGTGTTCAGTCACCCCACCTGTGTGTTCACTTTCACCTCAGTCTATGAGAACTGTTATAGGCAAATACAGAAATATTGGAGTCAATGGATCAAATTAAGAATTAAGTAACCCTTGCATTAAAGCCTCTCTGACCCTTTTAGCCCAGCTCCCCAGGAACTGACTTCTGCTTCCTCCTCCCTGCATGTCTGGGTCCTTTTTGCTTCCGAAGGTGTCAGGGACCCAACTTCCTTCTCCTAAACCTCAATTTTCCTGTGCCTGCCTGTGGGAGATTAAATTGCTATATTTGACACTGAATTGGACTAATATTGTCAGCCCAATTCATACCCTTTCCATGGCCTCTACCTGGGTGGAACGTACTTCCCTACCCTTTGACTTTGGGTTTGGCCGTGTGACTTGCTCTGGCCAACGGTATGTGGGTGGAAATGACAGTGTACTGGTTTCAAGCTGGAGTGGCCTTGCCTGTTTCTATCTGTGACCTCATGCCTTTGTTATCACCATGAGAAGTCCATGCATCAATTATGCCACAGGTCCCAGGAGGAAGGAGAGAGATCTGTGGAGCACAGCTCCCCTGCTGCCACTGCCTTAAGCTGAACTACCAAACCTAATCACAGCCCTACATCTAGAGAAAGAGATGCTCACCCAAGTCCAGCCTAGATGAATAAACCACAGTCAATCTGCAAAAGTGTTTGCAATAGCAATTATTATTATTTGAAGCCACGGAGTTTTGGGGTGATTTGTTATGCAGCAACTGCTAACTGATACAATGAATTCTTGATACTGGCTGCCAATGCCACCCTCCTGACCCATGTTCTTGGACATTCATTGACTAATTACACCTCCCAGACATCCTGGAGTAAGATGTTTGGACTCTGCACATGTGAGAAGAAAGACTTCCCTTTTCTTCTTTACAGAGTCTCCAGATAAAATATAGGATGCCTAATTTAATTTGCATTTCAGATAAAAACTGAATGCTTTGGAGTATAAATATGACCCAGGCAATATTTGCAAATATTTACTCCAAATTCAAATTTAACTGAGCATTCTTTATTTTTATTTGATAAATCTGTCAATTCTATTTACTCTGTTTGACTCTAAAGAAATAAAAAGGCACACCCTGCCCCTTTACTTTAAGGTTAGGATCATTTCTTCCATCGCTACCAGGAAGAGTTATTTGCAATGAAAGTTTAGAACATGTTTTTTTGGTTTTTTTTTTTTTGTCAGTCTGTTTGAAGTGATTGCCTCTCAATATTGTCTCCAAATTCCAAGGCACAGAAGTGAGGGGAAGAAGATACCTGGAGTTGTTTCTACTCCACATTCAGTTAACTGACTCAGGGTCAGAACTCCATTTCTCTCTAATCCTTCTGAGAATCTGTCTACTCTCAATACACTGGGGTGAAACATGGGGTTAACTACCAGCAGCCATGTATCGAGATTGCAAATGACTGCCGATCATTCCTCAGTTCACAGAAGGACCATATCTTTTATTGTCAATTTGATTAAAGGCTTCAGCTTCAAAATAAAACTCGGGTCCAAGGGGCTTTCATTTTCCCTTTGATAAACAGGCATAATTCATTTTTCTTTAATGTTATTCCAAATAGCATTGTGTTACAATGGGGTTTTTGTGATGCCCCAAAAACATTTTTGAAACTGTTCTTATCTTTCCAGGCTCTCGCTAAGAGCCACCACAGTACTCTCTTGGGCAGAAGTGTGCCTGCTCTAGCAAAGACTCAAGAAATAAATTTATGGCCTCTGGTAGTTGAATCCCCTGGGTGGGAAAAATAAAAGTTTGCATATAAATTCCTTTCCATGAAAGGCTTTATCAAATGGCTCAGTCATAGCATAATAGGCAACTCATTCCAGATTCATTTTCGATCAGCATTTTGTGAGCACCTACTGTGTATTAAATACCAGGTGGTTTGTGTGTTGGTAGCTCTTGACCTTGACTGCACATTAGAACCACCAAGGGAGTTTTTTAAAAGACTGCTCCCTGGGGCCCATCCTCAGAGATTCTAGCTCAATCGGTATTGATTTGGGGTGTGTCCTGAGCATTAGTATTTTTAAAAGCTCCCCAAGGTTCTAAGGCAGAGGCAGCGATAAAGACTACTGATATATACGATTTTGTTTATTCTTCCCAGCAATCTGACAAGGGCAGCACAAGGGTCCCTGGATAACATATGAGGCAGTTGCTCAGTGTAAGGCAGTCTCCATGACCTCCTGCTGGGGCTTGTGCCTATTTTATGCTCAATTTCATAGCATGACAGCTCACGTAACTAGAGCTCTGCAGAGTATGGTTTGTTTTTTTAATTGAGTCCCCTAAAGAGAGTATGAATGCTCAGAGCATCTCAGAAAATTAAACTCAACATACCCAAACACGATAGAGATATTTTAAGCTTTGTGTTCTAAAGTGTTGAACGTGCGTAAGTAAAGGAACAGTATAATTAGTCCCCATTATCCGTCACCCAGCCTCAACAATTGTACACATTTTCCTAGTCTTGTTTCCTCTCTACCCTCTATTCTCTATTTTTGTTTGTTTTATTTTACTAGATAATTTTGAAGCAAATCCCAGGCATCAAATCATTCACCCGTAACGACTCCAGCATTTATGTCTAACACCTGAGGACACTTTTTTTATCATGATAGAATAAATATAATATAAAATTCACTATTTTAACTCTTTTTAAGTGTAAAGTTCACAGGCATTAAGTATATTCACATTGTTGTACAACCAGCACCACCATTTCATCTACAGAACTTCCTTAAACTTCCCAAACTGAAACTCTATCCCCATTAAACACTGCCCATCCCTCCCTCCCTCCAGCCCCTGGCAACCACCATTCTGCCTTCTTTTCTCTACAAATTTGACTACTCTAGGTACTTCATATAAGTGGAATCATATAATATTTGTCCCTTTGTGTCTTATTTCACTTAGCATAATGTTATCAAGGGTCACTCATGTCATAGCATGAAACACCTGAGGATTCTTTTTCTATAGCAAAACCACAGTACCATTATCACCCTTAACAAAATTCATAATAATTCCTTAATGTCATCTCATACTCAGTTGGAGTTCATTTTTCTTTGGTTCTTTAAAAAATGTCATTTAGTTTGTGGGAATGTGGATCCAAACAAAAGCAATCACCATTGCTTTTGATTGAAACATCTTGCAGGTTTCCCTTAATCTAACAGTACTTCCTCACCCAAAACCTGGCACGCGCGCGCGCGCGTGTGTGTGTGTGTGTGTGTGTGTGTGTGTGTGTGTGTGTGTGTGTGTTAAAGAAACCAGGTCATTTGACCTGCAGAATTGCCCACACTTAGACTTGGTTGGTTGTAGTCTGGTGCCCTGTGAAGCATTCAGCATCCTGCCTCATTATTTCCCATAACTGGTAGGCAGGCCCAGGGGCTTGAACAGACTATTGTCCT